>JASAND010016827.1:0-120297 GCA_030248195.1 Trissonchulus latispiculum
ACAACTCCCAGCCAGTTGGTCGTTGACCAGCTCCCATCCAGTTGTCCGTTTCCGGTGATCATTGGCTTGGCCATTTGGCTGGTCAACGCCAAGTTCCGGCTACTGGCGGTTTTACAGTTCCGTTCAGTCACAAGCGCGACGACGCGCGGTCGTAAGCGTCTGCATGCGTCTGTGGGCGTGAATTCCACTGCAATGGCTTTTTAAACTGCTAAAACTCCATGCCATAGTTGGAAGCGTCTTTGCGTGTTTACGACTATGAAATCACCTTCAGTCAAGCTAAGCCAAACTGGAAAGTCCAACCTAATCCAACTCCACCAGAGGCAGAATGAACGTCTGATTTGTAGGCAATTTAATTCTGCACTCTAGATGTCTTACACTGATCAGATTTTGACAAAATTCTTATAGTGGTAAAACTAGATATGCAAAATTATCGCAATTCACTCCAAAAACCCACAGGTTCTTCTAGGTAACAGTTTTTAGACGTATTAGCTATGATGTTGTCCATTGTTACAAACTCATCTTTAATTCAGTACGAGTTCTGCTGGAAAATTAGGTACAAGAGACACCTCTCCTCGACTGTGCGAAGGCTACGTAATTTTGCTTTTTTCAGCTGTTAAAGCTTTTGCCTTATCTTTAACACTATTCACAACAGTAAACAACTTTTCGTCAAAACAGTCAATCTTTAATTCATTCCATTTTTTCTGTTTTGGAAACCTGGGACTTACACCTTTTGTTTCTCTGGACACACTAAAGCATACTTAATAAAACGCCCTGAGAGGGTGAATTTGCTTCGTTTTCATTAACAGCAAAAAACAGCCATTAATAAGTATGGCTATTTTTGTCCCAACTAAGGTCACCTTGTTTACTAAGCAAGAATAACACAAAGCAAGCCTACGGGATTTTCGGAACATATATATTGGATAAAACTCAAAGCTAAAGGTGTCTATTACGCCCTCATTTAGTCTTATCTCGGCGAAAGGTAACAAGTGTTCTTACTACTTCAGATTTTGGATCTAAGAGAGCTCCAATTTAGGGTTTGTTGCTTCACAAAGAGGAGAAGCTAAAAGTCTTGATTAAACTAAGGCTGGATTACTTTTCCAAGAAGGGAGCGGAAGATTAGGCTTCTCCCTCATCATGGCGAAAAGAGAGGGGATCCGAAATTTTAAGCTTGCCTTTTTCTATTGATCGTGTTCAACTTTTAGGGTCTCATTATGAGCTGAGAGACTTTTTGTCCTCGAAATAAATGTCAGCACTGATTCGCCTTCCCCCTTTTTTCCACAGGACTATGGAAAATTGTTTGCCTGCGTGACTTCATATGATTGTGAGTTCTGTCTAAAAATGGCCTTTCAAAGGCTTATATCAGCGTTGGCTTCAGTTTCAGTTTCAGTTTCTGCAATTTCGGGTAATTGCTATTACAAAGAAAACTGCTTTGTCATATTTAAGTCTGAAGAGAGCGTAAACAAACACAATTAATCTGAGAAGAGTGGAAAACGAACTTTCTGATTTAACTATCTCCCAAATTCCTTCAATAGTGCTATCGTAAAATTAGTTTTTAAGTGCAAGGCTTCGACTTATATGTCGCTATCTTCTTTATATCTTTTAAAATTACATTCCACAACACTGTGTATAAGTATTTTGCTCTTGCCTTCAAGTAGGGTTGTGCCACTAAGAAATTTCTCAGGCCGGAGTGATTTCTCGGTTCGGGCGCGGTTTGAGCTTGGGCCAGCCCGAGCCCGGCCCGAAGTCCGAGGCCGGAGTCAAGGCCCGAGCGGCCCGAACCGATTCACGGCCCGAACAGCCCGACCAGCCCGAGCGGCCCGAGCAGCCGAATTGCTTAAGAACTTGGAAAAAGTACTCACCTTATTGGTTAAAGTTAAAAATATTTGAAAAATGAAAAAGCTATTTTAAGTATTCACAAATATTTACATGTTCAGAAATATAAATACCTTTATTTCGAAAATGTAAAGTTTTATATCTGAATTTGAATATTTGAATAATATTGGAAATATTTATATTACTTTTAAAATATTTAAAGAACGCTATGTTTTCTTTTTTCAAAAATTTGTAGTCTACCTTTGTATTAACAAGTAATAGCAATAAGCAGAAATCAAATGCTAGCTACTGATACCTGTAGTCGCACAAAGACTGACTAAGACGTGACTAAGATGAAGTTCTAACTCGTAATAGCTTTGATGTGTCCTATGTAGTGCCAGAAATATTTCTGTTCCAGAATCAGCATTGATACTGTGAGCTGATAGAATGGCCCGAACGGCACGAGTGGCCCGAGCGGCCCGAGCGGCCCGACTCGGTTCGGGCCTGTGGACGTGCTCCTGCTCGGTTCGAGCTCGGTTCGCAAGAATTATTTTTCGGGCCAGGGCGGTCCGGGGCCGGCCCGAGCCCGAACCGACCCCGAGGTCCGATTCACGGCCCGAGCACAACCCTAGCTTCAAGCAGTGTTGCAGCCAGGCATCATCTCGCTTCATAGGCACAGGGGCAGCAATTTTATTTAAATTTGTAAGGAACTACAATAAGTAGTTCTGTAATTGTCAGAGATCAGGATTCAGGATGCAGTACTTAATAGATTAAGCTGCACTCAGATATGTATTGATTGATGACTATTGATTACCACAGGGTGTCTGTCTATTGCGAAGACAAGTATATTTGAAACAGTAAGGGCGCCTGTCTAACCCGAAATGTGCCAGGTTCAAGCTGCAGTTTGAAAGTTGCTAAAATTTGCTTAAATGTGCGTAGTTTTTGGAGTCAGAGTTTCGGTAACGAGATTTACTAGGTAATATCCACCTTCCGCCGACGAAATTTAACCTGTTTTTCAACGTCAGCTGCCTTACATTCTGCACCACCCAATCTCTCTTGTATTATACCTAGTGCTGTTGATCGACCCGGAGTGTCGGCGGCCGTTTCCGGCCGGCCAATTCCGAACCTGGCCAGCCGGAAACGACCGGCCAACCAAACGATAAGCTACTACTTCGAAAGCGATAAATGGCCGGCAGGCTGTGCTGTGGGTGGCAAAACAAGTAATCAGCATTTAAAATGTGTCTGCATAATTTAAATTCGGTTTACAGAAAAATATAGGTTTGGCCGTCCGTTGGCCAGTGGACTTAAAGGAATGCTTCTGTGGGCCACCGGCTGGACGTTTTCTACACGGCCGGTCAACAATACTAATTATCTCACTATTAGTACCTATCTATCCCACTTTTAGAAATGTTCCAATAGGAAGTACTGGAATCCTGGTATGTCCCTCTCTAAACTAAAGACGTAGCGGAGTCATAAATTAGTATTTTCCTATTAAAGTAGGTTCAGTATTTTTAAAACTAGTAGAAATAGCTAGTAAAGTTTACTGCATAATCGTGGTAGAACTCCTTACTGCACTGACAGACAACCACCTAGAAATTCTAGTAATTTCTGCAAGATATTAAGTATTATTTATATACTATAGACCTCCCATAATTTTAGGGAGGGGAAAAATACTGGATTTTCCAGTAGTATGCTCTGGAACCAGTAGTAGATTCTACCAATCTGATAAATCGTCTGAACACCAAACATACTGGATTTTCGAGTAGTTTTTACCACTTTTTAGGTTTTCACTTTCCAGTGGTTTTCACTTATCTCCTAAAACACTCAAAACGTTATTGAAATTTCAAATTTTGTCCCAATACTAAAGAGTCCTTATTGGAAGTACCAAGTTTTTAGCAACGACACTTCTTCCTAGTAATTAAACTGTATAAGCTTTAAATCTCTTAAGGTGCACGAAGATATCTATATATATTGTGTAATGCTGGTTAACCAGATTAGTTACCTTTAATGGATTTTCTCTTCATTCATAATGATTGAATCTCCCGCCTTGCCTTTCACAGCTACAAAAATGTTTCCCTATACTTCTGTTCAATGTTCACAAGAAGCAGAGACCAGGACAAATACTTGCCCAAAATCTAGTCGCTGATACCTATCCGCTTACCTTCTTCATATACCCTCGTTTTGACATCATTGTATCGAGTGCATACTAGGTTATCTAAAAAACTATATGTATCATCGGGTGCGTTATGCATAGATCTTAATTTCAGCTCAAATCATGAATCTGTCGGCCCCTGCAATAATTAACTGCTACCTAACTACCGATTAATGGGTCAAGATCAGTCCAGTTCTCAAGGTTCAGACGGTGATTCCGATATTTCCCTGTCTTCCTTTAAGGTTCTCCGAAACATTGGCCGGGGCTCCTTCGGTAAGGTCGCCGTAGTTCAAAAGCTGGACACAAAACGACTGTATGCCCTGAAATATATCAGTAAGATTGCCTGCGTTGAGAGGCAGACATTTGATAATGTGCTGAGAGAAGCCAAACTGTTATCCAATCTAAATCACCCATTTCTGGTCAATCTTTGGTTTTCCTTTCAAGACAACGAATATCTCTTTACGACTTTTGATCTGCTCTGTGGCGGTGATTTGCGATATCATTTGAAAACTACGGGTTAGTATGTTCCAATATTATGTTATTAAATTGAACGGTCATACTTTGTTTGATAGGTATGACCAGGTGGTAGAACCTCAACTAAGGGAAGGCTACTCAGAAGAAAAACTGTAACCCATTGAAGGAATTTAGCTTACGGTATCGCCACGGCAGTGTAATGTGAGCAACCTCAACGACACTGTACATCAATACTGCTTGGGGCGGGGATTACGTTTTATAAACCGTCATCTACGTTTCTCAAGCTTTTGTCCTGTTATGTACCTCGTACAATGGACTGTGAACACTAAAAGAAATGTCCCCAATAAGAAATGGATTGCAGTGGGCAGGTACATCGATAATGTTATCTATCAGCGGCAAGATTGTAATTAGAAGACAAGACTAAAATTAGAATCATGGTTTGTTTATTTCTTTCAGGGCCATTTTCTTTGGAACAAACAAAACTTTATCTGCTGGAAATCAGTCTTGCACTGGACTATTTGCATAAATCCAAAATTTTGCACAGGGACGTGAAGCCTGATAATATACTGCTGGACGAGCAAGGGCATTCCCACCTCACCGATTTCAACATTGCCACTGTCATCGAGGACGGTGCACTGGCTTCTTCCTTCAGTGGAACTACACCGTACATGGTAAGCTGCTCAAACATTGATTACTAAATCAAGTCCAAGAATGGCTATTACAAAAAATTGTCCGGTAAACATGTCCACTATATGAATAAGTAAACAATGATTACGTCGTTGCGATGCAGCGCTGCAAGTGGTGTACAACTCTTAAACCGCAAATTTTAATATTCATTATAACGATATAAAAACGGCCAAGGAAGCACCAATGATTAGGCACTACTAAGTCATTTTGGAGCAGTAAGGAAAAGCTAAGTATGGAAACAAACATATACAGTGGGAGAAAGGATCGTAAAGGAAAATAACCATCCGATCGCAGAAGTAGAAACTTTATCCATGCCGTATCGCTGAGCTAACATGGGTACTGTGAGGCAGACTACCCCCTACAATTAAGTGAATTTTGCTGCAAATGTAAGGAGGAAACGTCTGTGAGCTAACATGTACTTGGGTGGGGGGGGGGGGGGTGCAATCTTACAAATACTGATTGGAAGACTTTGATAATAATGTTATCACAAAAAGCATAAGCAACAGCTTTACTGTTTTTACAGCTACCTCACCCCAGTCGGTGCTCCGGTTAGGGATAGTGCCAGCTTAAAACGAATGCATTTTTGAGGGAAGAACGATGATCACACTGAATATTTGCCATTGCAATTAGCCGAGGCGTTCTACAAGGCTATCGGGACCACCATTACGTCCTCCGTAATGGAGGTTCTGTGGTAGCTCCACCTGCCCCTTGAAAATCTCGCTAATTTGCACAGAAGGGATGTGAAATTCGTGCTAGGGCCTATTTTTGCAAGCTCTAGACTTCACAATCCTCCACTTATAGCGCAGTAAGAAACCACTGCGCTATCAGAGGCTCAGCATTACTGTTATTCTGTTTGTTGTTGTTAATAATATAATAATAATAATAACAGTATAATTGTTCATTCATAAATCTTGATTTGAAATTTGTAATAGAATCCGTCGCTAGTGTTTCCAACTTGATATAAATGTCCTTTCAGGCTCCAGAAGTGTTTGGTACAGTTTTGCGAAAGCGGGATGGCTACAATTTTGCAGCAGATTGGTGGTCTCTAGGAGTCACTGTATATGAATTATTGTCTGGTAAGATCTCTTCATGAAAATGAGAATTGGTAGTGATCGATTAGGAAAAGTTTACTTTCCAATCACGGTAGTAAGCGTTTATCCAGTCGAATTTCAAGAAAACTTAGAGAATCTGCTATCAGCCGATTGTAAACATGCCGTTCTCTATGTCAAAGTAAATTGGTGGTGCTATTATGTTAGTCAAGCATTGATATACCTTAAACGGATCACATGTAGCATGTTACTAGCTTTTAATTATTTGATGTTTAATGGATCCACTACTATATGTATTTAGGTCGTCGTCCTTACGAGATTCATTCAGGATTTTCCTCAGAACAATGCTACGACGTTCTCTCAAATACCAAAGTACCAGTACCTAAAGTGGCCGACGGGGAGTTTGTTCAGATTTTGGCGGGACTTCTGTGCCTTAAGGACGATGAGCGTATCAAGTGTGCACAAGATCTTCAGGCTATTGTCCGAATTCAGTTCAAGGAAGTTTTGCGCAAAAATGTTGCACCAATCTTTGTACCTCCCAAGGATACGCTCAACTGCGACATTACGTACGAGTTGGAGGAAATGCTGATCGAAGAGAATGCTTTAGGAAAACGAAAAAACAAGCGAAACTCTGAATGCCAAGTTACAGAATGGGTAACATATCGATTAAAGTTAGCATTTGTAATGAGCTTGCTGAATTACAGGGTTAAAATCTTAAACCATCTACGTACCAATTCTTACAATTTTTTGGAAATGTCAGTTTTTAAAATATGTTAACTTTATGAATTTTATAAATATTGGGCGAATACACTTGGTAAGCGTAAAATGCAGTCACAGAAAATGGTTTATCCATGTGAAAATATTTCATTTACCTTATTCACCTATTTTCCATGTGAAAATCATGAGTATATTGCAAATTGCAATTAAGTTTATTTTTTTGTACTTTACGGTTTAGGTTCAGCAGCAGACGAGTTCCTTTCCCAGGTATAATCGTGAGAAACTTCTAAAAGACGAAGAAGCCAGAGTACGAAAGCTGGAAGAAGAGCTTGGAATGAGACCACCTCCAGAAGAAGATGCCATTGCAAAGAGACTGGGTCGGCGAGATGAAAGATAGAAATTTGATGTTGTTGGTTTGTTTCTGAAAATCTGAGTAAAATGTCGATATCGATATTGATGTAAACGATATACTAAATAAACTACGTCATTTCTTGTTAGGATTAGCAGCCAAACCTCAACAGGTGAACTGCTGGATACTTGCTTGAAATGCGGATCAACAAATCTTAGTGCAATAAGGTAACTTCTGCTCTGTGAAACTATTAGTTGGGGGGGTCGCCGGGTACCAAATTTTATAGTCACCGATTTCGCTCATTTTTGGCTATAATATACCCCCATAGTGTCCAAAAACAAGACAAATTTTTAGAGTCTAGGGTCAATTCAAGTAAGAGATATTGCAGTTCAAATCCCTACAATTTAGTATTTACGCCATCATGCCTCGCTGAGGGCTTCGAAGTCGTGTGCACATAGGATGACAAAAGACTACGGCATGGCCAATAGATCAAATTGAAGCCTCTATCTGGGGCTATTTAATATTTATTGCTATTCAAATGACAATGATACGCCAAGCACCGAGCGAGAAACGGCGTTTGAACGATTTGCTCAAGCTCCTTCCGACTGTTATTTACTTCAAACTTTAACGCGCTCTAACTTTCCATACTGCTTTGTAAAGACTTGGTGCAAGAAGATAACATGTTCAGGACATCGAGAGCTACAATTTGATATAAAATTTGGCTATATTTGAAAAATTTGAAAATTTGCCATTTTTTGACTATAGGCCTCCGACATCGCACTGAGGCATGCGTCCACAGTTAAACACCAGCAATTGCAGTGGAATTTAGCACACATCTTCCTTTCATATGTGCAAATTGGCCCACCAAATTTGGTTGGGATAGCTCGGCTTTCACCCTACTTATGGACCATGATATTCAAAAATTTGAGAAAATGGAGTATTGTGAGGCAAAACGCCAACGTGGTGACCAAAAGTGTGATCTACTCCCAAGCAGCAGCAGGGATTGTGTGTATGCAAATTGAAGCTCTATTTGTGTACTGTGTTTTTATCTATACCCGATGTTTGTGCAGTGAATGGTTAGTTCAGGGCATGACGAAACATTTCTTCGGTGGCATTTTTGTAAGTCAAATTTAGCAAAAACTGACTTCATCCAACTTTGAAAATTTCCAGAAAATGGCAGAGCTAACGAAAAAACACCTAATATAGATATTAACACGCTATCTAGTTCAGATAAACATTTTGGCAAGTTATAGCTCAGTTGCTCTTGCACAGCGCTCAAACTTTTGGTCACCGCGAAATTTTCCTAACTTTTTCGTTTTCCTATGTTTAACACATGTCGAGGTCACCTTTGGAGGACTATTGTGAATGATATGGAAAGTTTTGCAACAAACGCAACTGTCTTGTTTTGGGGACCCAAGGGGACTACAAAATATGTGAAAATGAGAAAAATCGGAGATGGTCGAAAATTCGCGACCCCCCCCCCTTAAGGTGGTGATTCCTTTTGGAGACATCAACTTTGAACCATTATTACTCATTCATTCCTTGGAGTTAAGAAGCCATTTTTATATCAAAATGGAGCTCAACATGTTCTCTTTCTAATGAATACAGTAAACCGTAAACCTAACTTTAATTCTTGGAAATTATTTTACTACATTTTCGAAGTAATTTAATTTTCAAATTTTTTGCAGACTAAAGTAAATTTTTTCGTGAGGCGTCGGCCAGATCATTCAATTCCACTGTCAAAAAATAGCTGGGGACCCTTTTTTAATTATTATGAAACCGCTCTTCGTCATAAAGAAATTAACTAAAATGTATGCACAACCTGGATTTTGCCAACATTTCTTAACTTTGGCAAGCGACTACTTTAGCTAGAAAGCAGCAATCGGGGCAACTAAAAAAGGGTCCCTGGGTATTTTTGTGTAAAACACGTCTAAGTGGCAACCCTCTAGCTTGCATAGTAAATGCTCCACAATCGCTGGAAAAAATTTCGTAATGTTTTCGCAAAAACTACAGTTTTTATGATAGCTGCGTACGGGATAGCATTTAGAAGATACCAACACCACAAACCATCGACCTCAGCGAGACCTTCAAATTGACACCCTTAGTTTAATTTTACGGCTTGCGTACCTGAAGAAATGGCGGATTATTTGATTTCTGCAAAAATGACAAGTTTTCAACCCCAAAATAAGAAAATCAGCTATATCTCACTATAGAGAAAAGCTAGAAAGAAGCTTCAAAAAGCAAAAATGTAGAGCTCGACAAGATCTTTCGAATGAGTATAGTCGCAGCTATGCAGCTACTGTCTAAGTATCAAAAATCGGCAAAAACGGCCCTGAACGGAGACGTCAAAGTTTTGAAGCGGAATTGCGCGGAGGGTGTTAGAATGCTAAAAGAACTTATTTTGGAAAGTTTGATTAAATTTCATCTTGATTTGAACCGTCAACCAAAAATATGTGCCCAAAAGGAATCACCACCTTAAGGTGGTGGTATCCTTTTGTGCAGCGCTTTTGTGATGGTTTTTTTGAAACGCTATAACTTTCGCAATTTTAGGAGTTGGAAAGAGCTTTATACTTCGTATTAAAGCTTATTATCTGTAGATTTAGATGAGCTTACGAAACTAGCAAAATTAGCAAAAAAGTGGCAGAAATTTTCAAACTTGCTGGCATCTAACAGGATGAATATAGACCAAACATTTTTGAACATCGATTTCTCAAAACTGAAGAGTCGGCCAAAATTTTTTCTTATGCTATCATACAGAGGACATATGGGCTGAGGGTCTTTTTTTTGGATTTGGCTCAACAAGCCTCAATACTCCAGAAGATCCGGCAAATGTGCGGCGACAGGAAATTTCGCAACTTTGTATTCAGTTTTCTCGCAAATGGAGTTGGTTTAGCTCAAACCAAGAAAAACGTCCCTCCGCAGAAGTACGAATTTCAATTCTGCCAAAAATCTCCGGAATCTGTCGAGCAGTTTTGGAGAAATCGATGTTCGAAACAAAATAATTGCAGTTTCGCCAAAATGGTTTTTCGGCCAAATCTCTAGCTTAAAGCAATAGGCAAAGGCTAATAGGCATTCATAAAATGTGCATTTAGATGCTGTATCGATTGAGTAAAAATAAGCCAACTTTGTCCTTAACATGTGGCAGTAATTTTGAAAAAACTGATTTCCTGGAAAATGGCCATTTTTTGACCCAAAAAACAGTTTTTTGCTTATACTGACTGACTTAACCACTGGAGATAGCTCAAAGATTGTAAAAGCAATAATGTTCATTTTCGTGTCCTCTTTCCAGCCATAACTACCAATCCCGTGTCTTCTCTACCTACTGGGAGCCTAAGGCCAAAAACCTAAACTTTCTTATCTTTTGGCCTAAAAATACGAGACTGGTCCCAGAATGTTAAAGAGCACTAAAATAGCTTATTTCGTAAGTTTCAGCCATTTACGTAAAGGATTAAAGCCGTATGAGTCAAAAATACCCGAAAAGAAACCAGTACCTTAAGTTCGTTTCATAGTCGCAGTTGCCAGTTACACTAGAGTCGCAAGTCTAGATTCGTCCACGCGCGTCTAAACAAACCCGTGTCGATGTTTAACATCGAAATCGCATCCACGACAATAACGACCCTGTTACATGTGGTAATAACGTTCTTTTGTCGATAGCAAAAGCTCCTAATCTACTTATTACTGGTTATTTGTCTTGCAGCCAAGCCAACCGCAGCATTAAACATAGGTATGGCTGGACAAAAACTTGAAAGTATCGGCTTTCCTTAAAAAGAGCACTTGTTGGCCGAAAATCTGGGGAAGATTTCATCGTTAGTCACAAGTTCACAAGCCACCACTTGTGAACTTGTGACTTGTGGGTGTGGCCACAAGTTGTCAAAAATTAGGTTTCATCCAACTTTGCTGGCAACTTGTGGCCACAAGTCACAAGCCACAAGTAAATAACAGGTAAGCATGCCGAAATGACGACAGAGCTTACAAGTTGAGCGAAACGCTTGTGGACAAAGAAGAGACACGCAGAAAGACATCAGAACACAAAAGGAAGACTTTGAAAGTCTTCGGCACTGCAGTAAAACTATGCAAGTTATAAATAATTTATAAAAACAAGAAAATTAACAAACTTAATGAAACAAAAAGTGGACTTAGAATTTTAAAATAATACAGGAGTCTTAGCGCATAGAAACATTATAAATTAAAGTTATTTAAAGGTGCGCTAAATAAAAATGCATTTCTAACAAGAAAAAATGTGTAATGTTAGAAAATATTAGTCAGGTAGAATGTTCAATAAAATTTAGTGTATCTGCTTAGCTGATTGTTTTGAAGTTCAGAAAGCTTAATTGTAGCTCAATATGAGTGAAAATTTAGTTTATATTATTTTTAATTATTATTTGAATGCCACAAGTGCTGCTTCGACTTGTGGGGATTAGCAGTTGTCTGCAGGGACTTTTGAACTTGTGACTTGTGGCTTGTGGCTTAATGAAACTGAAACTGGAAATCAACTTGTGGTGCACTTGACACAGGCAGGGACTTTGCTTGTGACTTGTAACTTGTGACCAATCGTTGATTTATATATTTTCTAAATCGTCATAATGAGAGGAAAGCGTTTATAAAATTTAGAATTTTGAAAAATTTCAAAATACCAGTTTATCGATGTTTTTCTCCGCGAGTTAAAAATTTTTCATTCAGGAAAGTTTTCCATCTGAAAACACGCAGAATGACGCAAGAAAGAAGGAAATTGGTTACGGTTTGAATTTTTGTTAGCATTTTTCGATTTTCAAAATCCTTTGATCTTTGCCGCTTTTCCAACTTTGACACGCTACTGCTCGCTCAGTACTTGATAGAAAATTTTTGCGTTTTCATTTTTGGGACCGCTTGGGCATCTGCTTTAACGCAGTGCAATTAATGTTTCAAAATTTGAAATTTGTTTTTTGAAAAATTCCCACTTTTTGACCCAAAATTTCAATACACTGGTATCGAAAAATTGACTGTAGATGAGTCATGCTAAATATTCCATCTTTGCTGAAACCAGCGAATTCAAAATGTTGCCACTACCACTCATATGTAATGGAAAAGGCGAAATGAACCCTAAAATGTACAGGGAAAAGCTCAACTTGTGGGAGATTGTGATTCTTGATGGAATTGATTTGAGCTCCTAATGAGTGGTGTGCTTGTGAAATCTTGATGTGAACTGTGAAACGTCCAAGCAATGTATAAAGTAACACCAGAGTTGCCAGTCAGTGTGAAACCCCCCAGAAACTCATTATTAGGGACATAGGTTCTAGTGTAAGGAGGAAGAATAAGGCTAGTACTCTCACGCAAAGGACGCGAAAAATGGAATAGAACCTCAGTGGAACGTAGTCTAAGAAAGCTTAGGTAGGCTATCAGTCAGTAATGGAGGGGTCGTTACCCTTCCCGGGTCAGCAATAGGCCCTAATACGGTTTTCTGTATAATGGAGGAGTCGTTACTCTTCCCAGGCCACGAATAAGGCCTCACATTGTCAGGAAATCACTTAGAAACGGATTAAAATAGCTGAAAATCATCACGGAAAATAAGTTCAAAGAAAGAAGTTGTTTTATAACCAACTATTTAGCCTGAAAACTCCGAGTCAAAAACGCTTCACGCAGTTAACAAGTGCGGATATTGGAAGATGGGTCAAAATAAGGTCATAATCTGTCCATTAATAGCATGGAATAATGTTAATTAGTGTTCATAGGTGTTAATTAGGCTCAATTTGCATTAGTTAGGCGATAATTAGTTAATTAGTCATATTTTTGGTCAAAATATAAGTTGGTTTTATCTGAAAGGCAATTCTCTGCTGATTCTAAAACTCCAAACCCGGTCGCCTAACTCCCAATATTGCGAAAGTTATAAGTAAAAGAAGTTTTGATTAGTTACATTTTAATTTTGTAATATTGGCCTTGGGTGACCTTACAACAATGCGTAACTATGTGTGAGGTTACGCCCATTCATGTTTCCATTCACACCCCCAGAGCCTCTGCTGGCTCTCTCCCAGCAGAGACTTGCCTCGCAGAGAAGGATTTAACACATACATACGGTGTGAAAGTACGTTCGGAGGGGGCTTAACTCCCTCCCCAATAATTTAAAAGAAAAGAAAATTTTTAGTCTTAGGTAGTTAGGCACGTAGAGTAATAATATCTAGTTTATATTTTCTGAAAAATTACGTAGCTATTAATATGCATATTTTTACGCAACAATTGCCCTTCCATTTCTTTTCCAGCTAGACTTAGAGTCTTGGCGAGGAAGGACAATTGTTGCTGGGATCAACGGGCGGCTTCCCTTGTCTACGGCCGAAAGGTCAAGTCCAAAAAGAAAGAAAGGGGCTTGGAGACAAGGGAAGGCCTACAAATAATAAACACAAATTTTACTAAATAATGCGGCCAAATTGGCAATTAATATTTAATTTTCCATAGTCGGCCCCTAGTGGCCTTTATTTTATACAATTTTGTTTTTCAATTCTTTTAACTTCATTTTTAAAGCCAGTATTTTCCCCTTTGGTTACCTTTACGTGGTAACCAAAAAGTCTGCAAAGTTTCCCAAAATTCAGCTTGGGAAATAAATCAAAATTAGGGTCAGTTGGAGGGTCATAATTCCTTGTTCTCGTTAATCTCCCTTCCAACGGACCAGCCGCGTGGCCAGCCCGAGTTGGGCACACGCTTTAAGATAGGGAGCTTCCAGAAATTTCTGGAAAATTTCAAATTTTAGTTAGTGTTCGTCTGAGACTCGGCCGAGAGCGGTCGGGTGTTTTCCCCCCAACTTGAGTGTACTTCCCGTTGTGCCAGCGTTTTGGCCGGGAATAAAAGTACACTCTTCCCAGGTTAGGTACACGAGTTAGGGCCCTCCTCTGACCCACACAGGTCAGAGGAGAAGATCTGAGCAACACGACGAACACCGCACGTTGAGGGCCAAATGAGCGCACTATGCTCGGCCAGAATCTGCACTTTAGGAACGCATCTTAGGGAATTTTTAAAGGCCCTTTTGGCCTAAAACTTCACTTTTTGTGGCCTTCGGGCCTTGTTTAAAAATCATGTTTGTTAACCAAGCCACGGCCTGAATGGCCTCAATTTTTACAGGGGCGTAGGCCCAAAATATTTTGTGTATAATTGTTGTTTTCGGGGTTGTAATGAATTGGGATTTTGAGTGAGGACCCACCCCTGAGTTGAGATAGGAGGTCCCTTGGTTACGACCTCATATTCAGAACTGAGTTAATTTAGGGACTGTTTCTCCCCACAGCCGGCAATTAGGAATTGCCGGCCATATTCGCAAAAATAGGCGCTATTGAAGCTAATCCTAATTGTCTGTAATTGTATATTGTGATTGTGAACTGTAATTTTGTGTGGTTCGGCGTATCCTAAAAATCAGTAGGCATTAAAACTCAGAATCGTTTTAATTACTAATTATCAAGTTGTTTTAAAGGGAATGGCCGAATTCCCAGTGTTAATTTAATCAATTTAAAGCTGTCCTTAGCGGAAAATGTCTGTGTGATCTGTTTCTTTAGTAATAATAGCCTAAGCAATTATTACTCGTTCCGTTCGCAATTCAAATAACCAAAGTTTCTAAAATCCAACAAAATTTTCTTTTATCAAAGTTATCAAGTCCCAAAGTTTAAAGTAAAATACGGGAAGACGTGAATCAAAGTTCATCTAGAATTAGGGCAGAAAATATGCATACTATAAGTAGGTAGGCCTTGTTAAGGAGTAGTTAGGACGTATTATGTCTGTGTATTTATATGTGTCAATATTGTTGTAATCTGTAGTGTGAATGAGACCCCCCAAATTTACGTAAGTGGCTCCTTGAGTAAACCCCTCATGGAGCGTGAGGTTTCAAGGCTAGCCCTGTTTTGTAGAGTGTAAATTATGAATCAAAATCGGACGATTGCGAGTGTGCATGAGGGCATACCATGTAAACCCCCTTTTGTCTGATAAGGGTATTGGGACTGCCAGAGTGAATGAGTAAAATAGTCAGATAGTAGGCAGGAAAACAGGGCCAAATTGAGTAGCAATTTGGACCCCAAAATATAGGTAAATTAAAGTCTGTAATGTTTATCAGTTGGATGTGTAATTGCTGTGAAAGTGCTAATTTTGGAATGAAAGTCGTAGAAATGTGTATAAGAAATAAAAGTAATTTTGGCGATTTAGGCAGGTTTGGCAGCCTAGGGTCACGGGGACCCCCAATTAGGCCTGCCAGACCTGCTGGATTTCCGGTCATCCGTGTAGGTTGCCCTGCGATTAGGGGACGGATGGGCCGCATTCACGGAATCCAGAATTAGCCAAATCAGGACCAGAATAGAACAGTTTAAACTATTACGAAATTAATCCAAAAACTTAGTTTTATATGGTAGACATCCGATTAGCGGACTAGTAGTTTATTGAGTACTAGGTAGGAAAATGTCTGTAGTTTTGTTGTATTAACTAGCTGAAGTTTTTAATAATTGGGAAATAGTTGGGCTCAGTTAAGAGAGGGGTATCAATGGGCTTGGTTTAAAACTAGCATGGGTTCACGGTCGTTACCGTAATCACATAAAGTCCCATGTAAGAGGCCAAAAGACGGGCCAAACTAAAAGGAAAAGAAGTAGGCCCGTGCTGAGGTTCGAACTCAGGTCCTCTGGATTAATAGATCCAGTGCTCATCCATTTGAGCTACACGGGCTACAGTTAGAACAAGTTTAAGCCCGCCTATATAAGGAAGCAATTTAGCAACCCAGCGCGTGTGCATTTAATTAATACATTAGATGTGCTAATTATGCATATGTAGGAACAAACTTTAATTAGGTTTTTCTCACTATTTACTTTACATTTTTTAGTGCTGAAAGCACAAAAAATGTTCAGTTTTTCAAGCTCTACAAGAATATGTAACTTTTACTTAAATTCGTTTTCATCAAAATTTTGTTAATTTATATGCCAGTTTTGCACGAATGCAATTATGTGCTCGTGTGAAAGGGTGGTAGTTTGCGCGACTTCCACTCGGCTGGCTGCTGGGGTTGCCAGCACCGGATCGAATAGCGGTTCGGCACGTCCCCTGTTAGGGCACTAGGATAAGGGGTAGGTAGATTTAGAAGTAGACGTAGTTCGGTAGGTCGGTAGGTCGGTAAGTAGGGACTGCGTAGAATGGCTGCTGAGATAGTGAGTGAGTGAGTTTTTGCCTTTTTGCTTAAACTGACTAAAACTAATCATCTGCGAAAACTCACTCACAGTCAGCCAGTAGGTTTCATTTTAAGTTTGTTATTTCAGTCCCAAACCTGCAAATAAATAATTACTAAGGACTTTATGTTAAAACACCAGGTAATTGTAAGTTAACATTAATATTACGTAGGCTTTAGTTAGTTAGTAGGTACGTAGGCATCAGTTAAGGTAATTATTGTAAGTATTTAGCAAGTGACCATCTTCCAATATCCGAAGTGCACTATAAAATGTCCAGTTTCGTACGTGTATTTGATGTAATCTTTGGGTCACGGGAAATGAGCCCATTTCCCGTGACAAATCAACGAAATCAGGCCAGTCACAGGCCGAAAACGTTTATATTAGTCAGTATTATGGTTTTCTCTAAAGATTGTGCAAAATTTGGTCAGAATCAACGCAAATTACACCCAAAATGGCCCTAGAAGGCCGGTCTGTGCAAGGAAAGGACAGAAGCAAATGAAGTCTGTATATAGACCGCAAACAGTACAGTTTTTGTACATTTCTCAAGAACATTTCGTCTAACTGCCAGTTCAGTCAGGCCCAGCCGAGCCCAAGGGGGAAAACCTTGCGAATCAGCTCATTCAAGCCGGAATTGCGGCAAGTTTAACTAAATTCGGATAATACAAGTTAACGGAGGCCAGGAAGGCCCAATTGGTGACAAGAAGTTACCAGAAACGGTTAATAGTGTCAAACAGGCAACAACCAACAGTTTTTAGTCAATTCTTCAAGTTGCAAGTTCAAATGGGGCCCAAAATGCACATTTTGGGCCTGGAAAGCAAAGGAACGAGTAATGGTTGCTGGGTTCGATTCCCGCACCATATTCTTGTACTAATGGGTTTTAACCCATTTGATTCAGGTGCGCGGACAGTCGCTGATCCGGATTCGAAGTCGTGAGCTATCCAGTTTGGAGCAGTCAGTGGAAGCGTTCAGTCTTGTCGTGGAACCAGTAGTCAGAGTCAATTTGTGCTTATCTAAGATTGTTGGATCCGGAAGTGATCCCCAGGAAGTGAACCTTGTCAGTAGCCTATCATTCGTGGAACCTATCACTGTAGGTACATTGTGGATTTAGACCGCAGCTAGGGTCAAGAACAGAGACGACTTCGCAGGCACCTGATTTCAAGTTGGGAAACCAAAACCGTTCTGAAAGTATTATAAACCTGTTGTCTTTTGAACCTTTCGTCTAAAATGGCCAGTTTCACCCTATTCATCGTTGCCGGTTCCGGAGCTATGCTCCCCTCGTCTCTGGCTTGAGCTTAGCATTCAGCCAGAGCCAACTGCTAGCCTGAAGACCGAAGAAGCCATCGGTGCTATTGAACCTTGTAGTTGTAGTTGTTTAAATTTCATTAATCAGGAATAAGTAAGGCAGAACCAGGTGACTCCCCATTTTCTCTATTTCCTCAAAAAGCCAGTTCCGTACAGTAACCCTGTCTAGGTGTTGGAGCGGACCTTCGGGAAAGCAGTGTCCAACGATTCGGGGACTCACCCATAGACCGACCCCAGGTTTATCTTAGTTAATAATTGTTTGTTTGTAGTTTGCTGATTTGTAGTTTGATCATCCGTGTGTAAGGACGAATAAAGAGTCGCACAGCACCAGCATATAGGCGCACGAGAAAGCATATAGGTACTTGGTTAGTAGAGAGTTGGAGACAGTGTAATAATTAGTGTAATAAAGACAGAGTTTGAGAAAAGGAAGAAGAAGAGGTAACACTGAACCTTGTCCCTAACCTAAAACCTGTAACCTGGGTAATATTATCCTAAATTAGGATAATATTAATAATAACCTAAAGAGGGTAACTGGCAACTCTGGTACAGTAAATTGTACACTGTACTGATCTGTAATCATATCTGTTTCGCACAGTTTGTAACGACCCCTGTTAGTAACGCATTCTGTATTGTAATTTGTAATCTTGCCAAAGCGTGTACCCATCATACCTGTAACAAGTGTAATAAATAATTGGTGTGTCAGACTTAGAGTCTCAGAGTTTAACAGAGAGGCGCGATTGTCTCTGAAAGTCAGGCGCGTTAGCCTAAGGATTGGATCAGGACTACTCAAAGGTAAGTTCTGGTCAGGAAACAGAAGATTCATCATCAATCCAGCGATCAAATCCAAGCAAGTGCTGACCCCTCTTGCTGATCAGCTGGAATCCAGTGCAACAAACGAACTCACGAAGAAGACCCCTACAAAGGTTGGCTGCAGGGAATCTCTGATTTTGGAACACCACCTTTCGGAGATCCGGTGCCTAAGTCTACTTTCCTAAGTGGACGTGCTGACCTTCCGTGTAATCAAGTGCAGAGCGATTTCTGGCACTAGACCGGAGAGCAGAGCGTTTTCTGACTCTGGATCCTAGCAACTTCATTACACATATTGCTTGCGGAATAACTTTTCAAACATTTGTCCTTACATTTACATTTACATAGAGATACTAATTCCTCAAAATCTTGTTGAAAGAGAGAAATTTTTTACAAACACGCAATATGCGTCGTAGCGGCAACATTTTGACATCGTTGGATTCAGCAAAGAAGGCGTATTTAGCATGACTTATCCGCACACAATTTGTTCGATACCAGTATGTTAAAATTTTGGGTCAAAAAGTGGTAATTTTTCAAAAAAATCAACTTGCAAATCCTGAAACATGACTTTCACTGCGTTAAAGCAGATGCCCAAGCGGTCCAGAAGATGAAAACGCAAAAATTTTCTATCAAGTACTGAGCGAGCAGTAGCGAGTCAAAGTTAGAAAAGCGGCAAAGATCAAAGGAATTTGAAAATCTAAAATGCTAACAAAAATTCAAACCTTAACCGATTTTCTTCGTTCTTGTGTCATTCCGCGTGTTTTCAGATACAAAACTCTCTTGAATGAAAAAATTTTTAGCACTCGGAGAAAAACGTCGATAAACTGGTATTTTAAAATTTTCCAAAATTCTAGATTTTATAAACGTTTTCCTCTCATCATGACGATTCAGAAGATATATGATGTTATGGGTCTCCGAGGAACATTAAATTTAAAATTAAATATTAGTTTACAATGTTAAAGCAGCTGCCTAAGCGGTCCCGAAAATGAAAACGAAATAATTTCTATCAAGTACTGAGCAGTCTATCAAGACCGAGCGAACAGTAGATTGTCAAAGTTCGAAAAGCGGCAAAGATCAGAGGATTTTGAAACAAAAAAATGCTAATAAAAATTCAAACCATAACCTATTGTCTTCGTTCTTGCGTCGTTCTACGTTGTTTAAGATTTTGCTGAAAGAGAGACTTTTAGCATGCATACTCCGGAGAAAAACCTCGATAAAGCGATATTTTGAAATTTTTGAAATGTTTCTTATAAAAAATTTCCTCTCATCATGACGATTCAAAATATATATAATGTGAACCTCCCGTAGCGCAGTGGTTTCCTACGGTTTAGAGGATCATGTCAAGTCTAGAGCTTGAACAAAAAATAAGCTCTAGCACCGTATTTCAAATATCCCTCCTGGGCAATTTACCGAGATTGTCAAGAGGTGGCCGCCTGCTTGGTGGAGCTACCACAGCACCTCCATTACGGTGGACGTAATGGACGTAGTGATAGCCTTGTAGAACACCTCCGGTAATTGTTATGGCAATTATTCAGTGTCAGTATCCCCCTTCCCTCAAAAGTGCATACGTTCTAAGCTGGCACTACCCCTAACCGGAGCACCGACTGGGGTGAGATGGCTGTAAAAAATATATATATATATATATATATATAATGTTATGGGCCTCCGAGTAATATTAAATGCAGTATAAGTTATCACAGTTTTGTATATACTCACAGTTTTGTGTCAGACTTTAGGTGCTCTTAGACTTAGCGAACAATGGAAGTGGTGTTCATTCAGTCGTTGCAACTAGCAAACTACCAACAGTTTCTTGAGAATTTTTGGCATCAGTCAGCACGCTGAACTCATTTTTCTTTTTTTATTTCATAAAAAGATATTGTTGTCGTTGTTGTTGTGGTGGTGGTTCTTTTCCGGGCTCAATCAGCTTGGAGAAGCTATACGAGGGCACTTCGGCATCTACTGGCACAGCACACGTCTTAGCATTGACAGGTCCACACATCGGAGAATCCGGAAAGGAAACGATGTGGGGGATTGGACTCAACCGCTCGGCAGCATAACTTGAGGACTCCGGATGCTTCAGTGTTAACCCAACACAGCCGTGTTCCCGGGAGTTTGGAACCCATTTGCGCCGTAGACCAGGCGGATGCCGGGGGACACCTGTGGGGATCTCCATTTGATGGGGTCCGTGTCCATCGGATTTCCCACGTGTTTCAAGCAGAGTTGGAAATGGGTCGCGGGTACCCGCGGGTCGACTTTCAGGTCAGTAGGTACCCGCGGATCAGAGCGGGTCAAGAGTTATCTTTGTGTTCACCTATTTTACACTAAATTTTGGGCTAATTTCACCAGAAAATTTACAATTCATATTAAACTTTCCATTTTTCTCTAACTTTTGGCTCTTTTGTAAGTATTTATACGTTATAATATTGATTTTATGATAAAGTTATTTATTTCTATTCTGTCTTGAATCTTCAGTCAAAAATGTTTCAGCGGTATCTTCTTGAGTTAGTTCGGTTAGTGGTTATCTTCGGTTAGTCATTGGCATAAATATTTTGTTATCTCGCAACGCAAAACCTTTAATACTTCTGCATCGCTTGAGAAACTGTTTGTGCGAAAACGATGTTGACAGCTTACTACAACAGCCTGCAACTGGCTTGTGTGTTTATTTGTGACGTGTGTGTGTATGCTGTTGTTGACTTGTTGCAACGTGTGTTTATATGCGATTGAACTGAAATGTATTTGATTGTTTGGCCTCATCAGTGCATTTCAGTTCGACTGCATATAAACACACGCTTAACAACGCTAAGCGGGACCCCCTACCCCCTCAGATCTCGGGGGGGGGTCCACTTATACACATAAATTTGACATAAGGTAGGGAATTAGCCAATCAGATGCGTTTTAGTTCAAACGCATATAAATACATGCTGAGCAATGGTAAGTGGTACCCCCCCCCCCGAGATTTCGGCCTTAATATGCCGAGCATCTCGCAGGCCATTTCCATTATGAAGGGCTAAGCTTCCCACTCTTCCTATTATATACTCTTGACTGAACTTTTATGAAATTGCTACAAGAAAATAGACTTTATTTTTAAAACGTTGCCTAAATACTGATTCTGCTGAACTATCGAGGTCGCAACACTTTTGCGATAGCGTAGCCTGCTCAGAACTAGTGAAAACGAAGACGAAAGCTGATAGTTTACTTTGAACTTGCAAATTGTTATTTGAAAGTTCTAATACTTCACTTTGTATATGTTTATAGCGTTAATTTTGCTCGCTCAATGCATGCTATAAAAAACTTAAATATGCGAAAATGTCCAAACTAAAGAAGTAGGTCAGGTGGGTGGACAAAATTTCAGTGGGTCGCGTGTCGTGGGTTGCGGATCGCGGGTACCCGCGGGTCACGAAATTGCGACCCACTTCCAACCCTGGTTCCAAGCCCCCCTCATAAAAAGATCATTTTATCTATTATGTACTCTTGACTGTAGTTGCATGATAAGCAAAGTGAAAGCTCTGTATTAAAGCATATATAAGTGACGTTCACTTCACAGACACAAGCAAAAACGGGGGGAAATTGGGGGGATCGAAGTTAGGGAAGAACCAATCACACAGTTACAGGGACTTTTCCTCTTCTAGCAGTCTTCAAAATTTCACGTAACAAGTCTATGGGCAAAGGGAATACAATAGTGCTATTCTTTTCTGCGGATATTGTGTTGAGCGTCTGGAGATATCGCAGTTGCAGCGCAGCCGGGGATTGGCTGATAACCTCCGCGGCTTCCTTTAATGCACGACTTGCCTTTTGCTCGCCTTCCGCTGCGATTACCTAAACGATTAACATAAGAGGGCAGTAGCACTAAAACTGAATAATTTTAAGAAAGATTATCTAATTAATAAATCTCATAACAACACATGTTGGAGCAATAAGCACTGTTCACTCTCAAACTACCTTGTAATGCTTAAAGCGTGGAAACGTAAAATTATGAAAACGTTCTGATACCCTACTATAACAGCAAAGCTATAAAGACACAGGACTACGATAGCCTCCAGCTACGCTATAGGTGAAGTAAGCCCGGTGCTTAAGCCCGGTTCACACTAGAGAACAAGCACAAGCACAAGCACAAGCACAGGCACAAGCACAAGGCCGAGTTGAATTCAGTTTAACTTTTTGCACAAGCACAACGCCTGCAGCCAATGAAAATCGTTTTGCACTAGAAGACATGGCCAAGCTGAATTCCAAATTCTATTGGCTATGCTTCTGCTCCAGTGTAAACGTTTTCATCTTGTGCCCATACGTGTGCTTGAGGAGGGGGGGTTTGGGGGGGGGGTTTTCACCCCCCCCAGACCTGAGTTCACCCCCCAGAGGGGTCCCTCACCCCCCCACCCGGAATCCGGACTGTTCCGGTAAAAACCCGGAAAAATCCGGTTTTTCGGCGGCCTTCGGCCGCCCTTCACCCCCGCCCCCAGAACTTCCCCTCCTGCGCATGTCTGCTTGTGCCTGTGCTTGTGCTTGTTCTTGTTCTTGTGCTTGTGCCTGTGCTTGTGCTTGTACGCTAGCGTGAACCGGCCTTAAAGGTGGTGGTAACGTTTGCCGCTGTCATTTTCAAAACGTCATAACTTGTTAAATTTACGAACTTGTATAGCAAATGATACATCATTTTAAAGTTTGAAATGAGGATATTTTATGTAGTGCTGTAGTAATAACTTTATGCAACTGCTTTCTAGAGTGATTTAAACAGAGGAGACCATAAACCACTTTAAACAAGGATTTCAGAAGTCTGTGCAAATTGATCAAGATTAGATCTGGACCCAGCGGACGTGCTGAGTCTGACCGAGGGTCATTTTCCTTGGTTTCGCCAGAAGTTACCTATAATCCGAGAAATTTAACAGTTAAAGTATTCAAAACTTCACGATTTTTTGACACTTTAAACAAGAATTACATAACTTTGTGAAAGTTTTAGAAAAACCAAGAAAATGACCCTCGACAATAAGGCGAAAAAAGTTTCTGTAAAATTGTTTACAGTTTGACTGAGGCAGTTTGGAAAATACCCTGTTTAAATCAAACTGAATGCTGTTTTTGAAAAATCAGTTTTTTTAGCCAAAACTTTAGCTAGCCTCAAGTAACGAAGCTGAATTTTCTACAAAATATGTGCTTGCAGACGATTTTTAATTTGGATATATACATCGTTGTTGAATGTTGTCGTTACTTTTCGCAGCAATTGGCAAAACAAAATTATGAAAATGTGGCAATTGGCTGGTTTTTGATCCAAAAAATTTTAACCTCGTTTACGTCTCCGAATGTTGAAGATGGAAAAATCGGTCTATGAGCAAAGTTATGCATACAGTTTGACGAGCTCTTTCGATTGACTATGGTTTTGGCTAATTTCAAGCAGCTCTATGAGAGTTATTCGGAAAAAATCGAAAATTTTAAAATTTTCACACAACGACTTTAGGATTGTTTCTAATGTATATAGTGTGACCTAAAGGTTTCAGACATTTTGGATTACTTTCGCGAAAGTTATCATCTAGAATACCGGAAAGAATATCACCGCCTTAAAGGGTTACGAGAAGTTAAACTATGTATAGTTAAATTCATCTTGATTCTGTAAAGAGTTAAAAGTGAGGAAAGTCAAGCTTGAGTGGAGCTAATTCTAATTCTACTCTGCTCTGCTCTAAAGATCCGTGGTTTGGAGTAAATTTACATAACAAGAGCGCATGCCCTCTAGTGGCTTACTCTTCTTCTTAATTATTAATACAATTATAAACTCTTGGTATTAGACCTATAAGAGTGACCTTAGCTCTGGCCTCTCTGGCAGCCTCGGCCTCCGCTGCCATGGCCCGCTGGAGTTGAACTGGAAGTCGGACGTCCTTCACTTCAACTCGTTCCACTTTCACTCCCCAAGGATCCGTTGCCTCGTCCAGGGTTGACTAAAACAGAAAAAGCATCATTGAAAAGTACACCTTAAGAATGAATGAATATTTGACAATCGGTTTAAAATTTAATCGTTGCATAGGAAGCAGCTATTCCTTTTTTCTTGACATTATTTCTTGGAGGCAATCGGAGCGATTAGTCTTGTGCACCGGCCTTGTCTAGACTGGCCGGCCGGCACAGGTCCAGTGTGGGCCAGCTGCCGCCGGCCGAGAACAGGGGGTCTTGTCTCGATTACCCCACACCACTCAAAGTCCTTAAAACCTGACCAAATGAGCTAAAATTTGCTAAGGGCATGTTTTCGACAACGCTTAGTTCAAATATCGCAAAATTTTTCGATTTGGAGAAATTCGATTTTTTTCGACTTCTAAGGGGGGGGGCCAAGGGAAACCGAAAAATTGTTTTGTCTTTGATTTTGTTAAAAACATGCATATATGGGTTTTCAGTGGCGCTGAGCACGAATCTGAAATTCGTTTTTCGATTCAGCTTTTCGTCAGCTCAGGATAAGCTTACATCTTAAGCTTAAATCTTTAACTAATACTGAGCTAAGGAAAAGCTGAATCAAAAAACGGACTTCAGATCCGTGTTCTACGACTGCGAAAACCCCTATATACACCTTTTACAAAGTATATACAAAGTCGAAGATAACAAATTTTTCTGTTTCTCTTGGTCCCCCCTCAGAAATCGAAAAAATCTAATTTCGCGAAATCAAAAAATTTTGCGATATTTTAACTCAGCGTAGTCGAAAATATACCCATACCTAATTTTAGCTCATTTGGTCAAGTTTTAAGGACTTTGAGTTGTGGGGTGGTAATCGAGACAAGGCCCGAGAACAGCCTTGAATCTGTCGTGAAAACTGTCTTATATCTTATATCTTATAGCCGGCGAAAAGTGGCACCGGCCTACCGGCCGACGTCGCGAGCTGGGCCGGCCTGCCCACGAATAATTGGGCCGGTGAACAACAAAGTCTGACCAAAAAATGTAGAAAGCGAAATTGTTTGCTTTGTATCTCGTAAACGCTTCAAGATAACTGCCACAAGGTATATATTTTCTGAACCGGAATGATGAGATGTTTCTTCTCGTGAAAAATTTTTTTGAAATTTCCCGTGCGATTTCAAAGGGTGCCGCTTTTATATGTCCAGAAGGATTGGTAAATGCTACAACCACGATTTTTTCAGGACAATTTTCCCCTTGTCCGAATGTCCTACACACCAAATTTCAACTTTTTTGGTTGAAAATTGCGTGAGTTATTCCATTTTTTAGATTTTCAAAATCCTTTGATCTTTGCCGCTTTTTCGACTTTGACTTGTTGTTACTCGCCACTCGCTCAACGAAAAAATTTTTCAATTGGATTTTCAGGACCGCCTGGGCGTCCGCTTTCATCTGATATACGTGGTATTTCAAAATTTGAAAGTCAATTTTTTCGAAAAATACCACTTTTTGACCCAAAATTTCGGCAAAGCGAATCCAGCAAAAGTGAATAAAAATAACATAATCATAAAGCTCATTCTGAGCTGAATCCAACGATATAAAGTTTTCGTGGCTGCGACTTATATTGCGCCAACAATCAATTTTTAAACATTTCGCTTATTTCAGCTGGTTTTTGGCTCCCTTTGATGTTGCCGCCTTCATTTACCTGAACCAGCGTAAACTGGCAAAAACCAGCTGAAATAAGGGAAATGTTTAAAAATTCATTATTGGCGCAATATAAGTCGTAGCCACGAAAACTTTAGATCGTTGGATTCAGCTCAGAATGAACTTTATGATAATGTTATTTTTATTCACTTTTGCTGGATTCGTTTTGCCGAAATTTTGGGTCAAAAAGTGGTATTTTTCGAAAAAATTGACTTTCAAATTTTGAAATACCACGTATATCAGATGAAAGCGGACCCCCAGGTGGTCCTGAAAATCCAATCGAAAAATTTTTTCGTTGAGCGAGTGGCGAGTAACAACCAGTCAAAGTCGAAAAAGCGGCAAAGATCAAAGGATTTTGAAAATCTAAAAAATGAAATAACTCACGCAATTTTCAACCAAAAAAGTTGAAATTTGGTGTGTAGGATATTCGGACAAGGGGAAAAGTTTCTAGAAAAAATCGTGGTTGTAGCATTTACCAATCCTTCTGGACATATAAAAGCGGCACCCTTTGAAATCGCACGGGAAATTTCAAAAAATTTTTCACGAGAAAAAAGATATCATCATTCCGGTTCAGAAAACATATACTTTGTGGCAGTTATCTTGAAGCGTTTACGAGATATAAAGCAAACAGTTTCGCTTTCTACATTTTATGGTCAGACTTTAGATCCATACAGGAGGCCTTCCTCCACCTCTGCGACCAGCACATGTAATCACAAGGCACACCTCAAAGGGAAGCTCGGAATACGGAACAGAAGAGGCCAATCCGCTCTGTAGCATAATTTAAGGACAGGAGATATCCAACTCCGACAAACTGAAGATAAAAACAGAAAGAGGGAAGATCAGGCATGCCCAGCAGAATTAGAAGCCATTCAGCGCCGTTGACCAGGCGGATACGCGGCTGTTCTTTACGTTCTTTACTTTGATTTCGAATGAGCCTTTGATTTATTGTCACACACATTTATCATAGTTTCAGCTTGTCAGAGTTTATTGTTTTTGCTTTATGCAAAAACCCATGAAATCTGAATAACTAACTACTTGTTTATTTTAAAATTGACCCATTCTTCAAGTTTTATTAGAAACTATATTTCCCCTCATTAGTTGTGTATTAGTGCAAAGTCAGCTATTTTCGCCTAATTTATGTGCAATAAAATAGCAATATAACCTGCATCTGTAGGGATATTGCTTCTCGATCGGACAACATTTCTGCCAGGGTTTTAGTGCCCAAAATATTCCTGAGGGTGGTCTGGGCCAGAAGTTTCGTACTTCGACCGGCGTCTTCCACGTTTGTGATGGAAACTGTGGCATTGTGGATGCGAAAGTAGACTACGGCATCCACGGCCACTGTTACTGAGTCTTTGGACAGAATCTAAAAAATAACATAATAATAATAATAATAATAATAATAATAATAATAATAATAATAATAATAATAATAATAATAATAATAATAATAATAATAATAATAATAGTAATCGAAAGGACTTTAAAGTAAAAATTTCAATGTGTAATCGAAGAAATAAAATTAACCAAACTTTGGAATGATCTGATCAGTTATGTAATCTATACCTCTTGTGGTGGCACATCAAAAGACACAACTCTCAAGTCGACCTTCTTGTAACTGTCAATGCAAGGCAACACGAAAAAGATACCTAAACAATAAATAAAAATGGCACAATATTTAAGATGACAATATGTACCTACAAAGCATTTATGGGGATTAATTTTGCAGTCACTGGTTGAGTGGCACAATCGAATTTCGTAAAAAAATTCCAAAAGAGGTAAGTTTCACTCGACATTTCTCCACAGAGATCCTTTATGCAGTGCAAACTTTGGCTCTGTAATTCAAAATAACAACAAGTAGCGCCCCAAGAGGGCAAGATTCCTTTACAGAGAACTGTCTGAATAAAGTTTTTGCTACGACTTACACTTGAACCTTAGTAGCTAACGAGGGATGTTTTCACTGGCTGTGGTAGCACTACTGACACGAATATACATAGACTGACTGTAATAGGTCTGTTTCTGTTACACTAAAAGTAAATCAGAATTCGTGCCGTTTTCTAATCCTGAAAACGATTTTTATACTATAGTACGACCAAAAAATGTGTGTACAAATTTCGATCGTTTATAGCAGATTAACCTTTAGAGCAAACCCCAACAATGTATATATTTTTAGAATCCTCAGGAACCAGAGACTTCGAAAATCCGGAAAAATTCGGAATTCCGGGTTTCATTGACGGAAAATCTAAAATTTTTAGGTATTCGCCCAATTTTTATCGCAATCAAAATTTTGTTATCACGATCGAATAGCGCTGGTCCCGCTGCATATTTTTGCTCTTAGATATTTTTCAAGAAAATGCACCCAATTTCCGGAATTCCGGGTTTTCAAAATTTCCGGATTTTAAAAATTTTCTCCAATACCCACAAGACGGGTATCATTCGAAAGCTCTTATTGGGCTGCACAACTTTTGTAATAGAAAGAACTCTTGAAAATGCACACAATTCCCGGAATTCGAGAAAACAGGATTTTCCGGATT
Source organism: Trissonchulus latispiculum (assembly GCA_030248195.1). Lineage (NCBI taxonomy): Eukaryota > Metazoa > Nematoda > Enoplea > Enoplida > Ironidae > Trissonchulus > Trissonchulus latispiculum. Next base: position 28,590 of record JASAND010016827.1, read on the forward strand.
TTAAAAATTTTCTCCAGTACCCCACAATATGGGTATCATGCGAAAGCTCTTGATGCGCTGAACAAATCTTTTAATAGAACGAACTCGCAGAAATGAGCCCAGTTCTCGGAATTCGCTAATACCTTCCCAGCTAGAATGAAATCCGGAATTCGTGAATTTCGGGAATTGGGTGCATTTTCAGACATTAGTTCTATTACAAGATTTGTTCAGCTCATCAAGATCTTTCGAATGACACCCATATTGTGGGGTATTAGAGAAAATCTTTGAAATCCGGAAAATTCGGTTTTCTTGAATTCCGGGAATTGTGTGCATTTTCAAGAGTTCATTCTATTACAAAAGTTGCCCAGCTCGATTAGAGCTTTCGAATGATACCCATCTTGTGGGTACTGGAGAAAATTTTTAAAATCCGGAAATTTTGAAAAGCCGGAATTCCGGAAATTGGGTGCATTTTCGTGAAAAATTTCTAGGAGCAAAAATATGCAATGGGACCAGCTCTATTCGATCGTAAAAAAATTTTGATTGCAATAAAAATTGGGCGAAAAACTAAAAATTTTAGATTTTCCGTGAATGAAACCCGGAATTCCGGATTCTTCCGGACTTTCGAAATCTCTGGTTACTGAGGATTCTAAAAATATATATATATTGTTGGGGTTTACTCCAAAGGTTAATCTGCTATAAACGGTCGAAGTTTGTATACACATTTTTTGGTCGTACTATAATAGAGAGTTGTTTCGTTTTTTTAGCTTCACCGTGATAACGTGTGATAAGTCAGAGATATATATCATATCCAACTTTGTACTCATCATTAGAGGGGTCACTGAGTACAGAATTAGCCAGTGTTATGCTGCAAAGCTTCCGCAGTACAAATCTTCCCTCAAAAAATTTGCAACGGTGCAAATCTCCCCCCCCCCCCCAACAGTACTTCTTCTTTGTCATCGGTAAAAATCTTTCCCAGGGTAAGAATGCAGCTATAAAACACAATTTCCAACAAACAACTATACTCGATTGAGCTACATATGCGCTATACTGCACTCTACTAAAGAGAACATTAATTCTACTCTCGCAGCTGCGTTGTTGCAAAATATTCTGCATGCAAAAAATGGTTACATAGCTAGGCCTGTGTTAAATTACGCCATTTTCTGACGCAACAGAACAGACCCATTACACAGAAAAGATGTCAAAACACATATTAGGTATTCCTGCTCCAGCAGGAATAAAAATGAGTGTTCCAAAAGCCCACAACAGTACATAATTTATACCTGGGCCTCGTGCACCTCCAGATAGCAGTCGACCAAGGCGAAAGATGACTGCTCTCTCGTACTCTTGTACTACCTAAAACAAAATTTCAAATTCAAGTCAAATTTCAAGATTAATACAAAAATTATTTCTGGAGGGTCGGCCAATATGACCCATCAAAAGTACTGAACCTGGATCTAACACATATAAGCTTATGGATCCTCTACAAAATCATCCCATACCAACTTTTGTGCATCGATCCGTGACCTTTCGTTTGTACCCAGTTCGTTTCATAAATGCCTAGTTTCTGCGTCCACTAAAGGCTAGGTGTAGGCCAGCCCATATTTTAGAGTGCATACTACAGTTTCTGCTTCTACCTCACAGAGCTTGACTGTGACATAACTCATACTTTTGTATTATCCGCAATTACTATTATTATACTATACTCTATAAAAATAGGTGCCTGCGGAAATAAGCCAGAAGCTACAAACATGACATTGAGAACTCATTCTATTTCAGCCTCAGCAGAGAGCTCGTGGCTCGCATAAAAAAGGAAGCTAAAATTCATAAATTCATAAGTTCACGCAATGCAGCAAAAACAAAATTTTTAAATTTTAAATGTAAAATTCCAGTATACCTTTATACAGAAGCAGAGGGAAAAGGGAAAAGAAGATGAAGAGCCAGTGCAAGTAAGAGAAGCTAAAATTGGCCGCGTTGCAAAAGATCCTCCTAAGCCTAGGAGCGCTCCTAAGTTGGGCTTAGGTGGGCACTTAGGAGAATTGTGTTTCAAAAGATTCTCCCAGCTAGGAGTGCTACCCACCACTCCTAACTTTTCTCCCAAATTGGGAGCAGCGCCAGCTAAACTTAGGAGAAATCTTTTGAAACGGGTTTAGGAGGTCTCCTAACTCCCTCCCAGACAGCCCCCAGACATCCTCCTAAGTACCCTCCTAGGAGGGTACTTAGGAGAATCTTTTGCAACGCGGCCCGAATTCTAAATTTAAATTTTAAAATTTAAAATTCCAATTTACCTTTATACAGAAGCAGAGGGAGAAGGGAAAAGTGAGGAAGATGAAAAGCCAGGAGATGGCGGTCAGCAGGTAGCCCCAGATTCCAAAGGAGTCGGAGGAGACGTTTACTAGAACAGTAAGAATCTCATATAGACTCATAACATCAGACTATATCAGAAGAGGAAAAGTCTGTCGAGAATAACACACTTTAAGCACCCGTCAGCCACCACATTTTCGTAGTAGTTACAGAAGTATGGCCACTTGTAAGCTGTGGGGGACCGGTTTGTTAACCTGTCAGTTTATTTGAGTATAATTAAGCTTGTTGAAGAGGGCTAGAGGTGGGTGGGGCAACCAAAATCTTCACGCCAAAACAAAAGGACAGATAGCACAGGTGGGAAGATCAAAGGGGCCGACAGTGATTACATAACAGCTATATTAATCCGATAATCTTGATAGGATCAGAGGATTGCAGCCAGTAAGCCGGTAGTTTGAAGGATTTGTTGGGGTATGAATTGAGCCTGAACGCTCCAAGATCACTTGTTAATGTCAAGGCCCTAAGGGAACACCCGGACCAAGAACCGTTTATCTTTCCCACGACAATCTTATTATTTTCTAGGCCAATAGACTAAAACTTAGTTTCACTTGCTCCCTGGTTTGTGGATTTTTCCTTCTCTAAATGTCCCTGGTTCACTTACTTTCTCCATTACCGGGAAAACACAACCAGGGAGGGCCGTGGGGTTTCTCATTGTTCTTGGATTTTAGCTTAATCCTTAAGCCTACTGATGTTAGCTAGGTATGTGAAAATTTAGTCAAACACAGCAGAATAATGTATATACTTTAAACAATCATTAAAGGACAGTAGCTAAGCTAGTTTATATAAACAATTGTTTGTTTAAGTAACCTAGTAATTTCTAACTGAACAGCTTAAAGTCGACTAAGAAATATCAGTTTTGAAAAAATATGTATTTTCAAAAAACTCAATTTCATTTTTAAATTTCCTTTTTCATAAACCCACTCCTGCCCCCTCTTATCTAAGTTGTAGTACAAATACAATCGAAAACTTTCTAGCACTTAATAGTTTCATTAAAAGCCATTTTCTCCATTTATTTTGAGTGGTTGGATAGGGTGACCCTCATTATGATGGTTTACAGCTTCTAAAAGTGTGAAAGTGAAACTGAGACAGCTCTATTTCCCAACTTCCTTTATCACAAATTTCTTAGAAACCGGAATTTTAAAACAACATTTCTGACAGGTAACCAGGATTGTATGATAAACAGCGGCTTCCCCAAGAATAAATTTCGTGGATCATGGAAATTACGAATAATGCTAAAATGAGGAATTTAAAGTGAAAGATTAAATCTTTTCAAATCGGACAGAAAAAGGGTTCCTGGATCGAATAGCAACGCATAGTGCTTCCCTTGTGCTGAAACATATTCTGATATAAACTATTCAGATTAACGTAATTTTAATATGCAAAATTTTAAAGAAAAAATTTCAAGATAAACCTCATTCCTTTTCTCAGTCTTACTCATTTCATCAAATCTGGAAGTCGAACTGGCCGTTCTGGACCTGGTTGTTGGGTGCAACTTCTGGATCTGACCAGCCCGACCACCACGAGAGGCAGTGGAACGAGATCTCGTTTCTGGCATCTCCAATCCCGTAGGTAGTCTTGCAGACGAATTTAACTTAGGTTTAAATTACATCCACAAAGGTTGAATATTTATATATAAGCTAGCTACGTAATCCTTCATGTAAACGATACTCAAGTTAACCATGGAGGGTCCCTAACAGCTGCTACAAACAAGAGTACATAATTATAAGAGTATGCCACTAGGCAAGCTCTATGTTATCAGAGCAAAAACTATGCTCTGCACGCTAACGACCCACCCCCCCCCCCCGCAAATCAGACCTAGTGACCCCCTCCCCCGCATATCAGTGCCTAGTCGAAACGGGGGTGCGCTCTCTCGCTCTATGATTATGTGCTTAAGCTCGAAAACACAAGCAGTGAGTGCGCGAATTTTATGCCTGCTACGAGCTTTAGAACACAAACATAGCGCTCAAAATTCTTTGAAGTAATGGATCTGATTTGCGGGGCGGGGGGTGGGCCGTTAGCGAGGAGAGCATAGTTTTTGCTCTGATAACTTAGTGTGCCTAGTGGCACACTCTTATATTATGTACTCTTGCTACAAATAATAAAGATCCCAAAGAAATGCTAAAGAAATGTGCTAAGAAACTCTAAATAAGTATTTATTAAATTAATTAAAAACTAATTAGAAAGAGTTATCTGTGCAACAAGGAAACATTGTGCAGCAGATGGGGCTGTTATTTAAATCTATATCGGATATGTAGATCATTGGCTCAAGGTTGCTATCATATCCGGAGGAAGCCTCGAAAAATAAGTTTAACGTTCCCTTAAAGTTACGCCTTGCAAATTTTAGCATTTAAATTATCAGCTGTGGCCTGTGATCCAGTCAGTGTGGATGAAAAAGCATACGAGTAGATTTCTTGCGCATTTTTGAATATTTTCATTTTATTCATGTATTTATTTAGTTTGAGTAGGAAGGCGGCAAATAGTCGGCGGATAAGAAAATGTTAATCATCAAATTAACAAGGTATAGCGTGTACTAAGGCCTACCTAAGGTCTACCTACGACTTAGAAAATGCGCAAACCTCAAAACTTTCAGCAGGCTCATAAATGAATGAAGTTTCATTCGTTAATCAAAGACAAAGCGGACAGGAAAGGAGAGATAACTTAGACATAAGCTAACCAGATGAGCGCAGTGAGATACATAGGCTTAGATTAATGCCAGTTCTTTGAGAATCATGTGAGCTAATAAATGAGGTAACAAACTCAATTTACCAATTTCAGAATATTAGAGGTATGTACCAATTTATTAATTTTGAGAATAGATTTAGCAGTATATATGGTAACAGTTCATGTCAGGTGAAGCCGAAACTTCCAAACCTGAATTTAAACACTTTCAATAATACCAAAAATTAAAACAGTTTCTGCAAACAAGAAAGTAGTAGGTAGCATCAAGAGTACATAATGATAAGAGTATGACAAGCGTAACATTCTATGCAGTGAAGGCCAAAACTATGCTATGCGCGCTATCGGCTGACCCCCCCACGAATTGACCCCCTCTCACACCGCCCCTATATGGGAACGTGGTCCAAACGGCGGTCGCTCACTGCTTTGCATAATTACACGTTGAAATTTTAGCGGCCCAATTTGGGGAGGGGGTTTAAGGTGGTGATTCCTTTTGGAGACATCGTATTTGAACCATTACTACTCAACCATTGCTTGGAGTTAAGAAGCCATTTTTATATCAAAATGTAGCTTAACATTTGCTCTTTCTAATGAATACAATGAAACTAACGTCAGTCTTCGGAAACAATTTTCCTAGATTTTCGAAGTACTTTAATTTTCCAGATTTTTTGCAGACTAAAGTAAATTTTTTTCTGAGGCGTCGCCCACATCATTCGATTCCAATATCAAATAGCTGGGGACCCTTTTTCAGTTATTATGAAACCGCTCTTCGTTATAAGGAAATTAGCTAAAATGTATGCGCAACCTGGATATTGCCTACTTTTCCAAACTTTGGCAAGCGACCACTTTAGCTAGTAAGCAGCAATCGGGACAACTAAAAAAGGGTCCCTGGGTATTTTAGTGTAAAACACGTCCAGTAAGCGGCAACCATCTAGCTTGCATAGTAAATGCTCCACAATCGCTGGAAAAAATTTGGTCATGTTTTTGCAAAAACTACATTTTCTATTATAGCAGCGTACGGGGTAGCAGTTAGAAGATTATAATGTCACGGATAATCGGTCTCGACGAAACCTTCAAATTGACACCCGTAGTTTAATTTTACGGCTTACGTAGCTCAAGAAATGGCGCATTATTTGATTTCTGCAAAAATGACAAGTTTTCAACGCCAAAATAGGCAAATCGACTATTTCTCACGATAGCGAAAAGCTAGAAAGGTACTTCAAAAAGCAAAAATGTAGAGCTCAACAAGATCTTTCGAATGAATATAATAATAGCTGTACAGCAACTGCCTAACTGTCAAAAATTGACTAAAACCACCCTGAACGGAGACGTCGAATTTTTGAAGCGAGATTACGCGGAGGGTGTTAGAATGCTAAAAGATCTTATTTTGGAAAGCTTCATCAAATTTCATCTTGACTTGAACCGTCAAACAACAATATGTGCCCAAAAGGAATCACCACCTTAAGCGTGTATGTTTAACACTTGCATGTAAAAAACATGCTAAGCGAGTGAGTGACCCCCGCTTGGGACTACGTACCCATATAGGGGCTGTGTGAGGAGAGGGGGTCAATTCGTGGGGGGGGGTCAGCCCATAGCGCGCATAGCATAGTTTGGGCCTTCACTGCATGCATAGTGCATAGAGTGCTAGGCTTGTCATACTCTTATCATTATGTACTCTTGGTAGCATCCAACGAAATGTATGAACATAATTGGATCACCCAGAAGCTACCAAACCCAGCTTGTTTTGGGTGGATTAAGGAAAATCCATTGATACATCTCCTTACACTAAGTATAAAGAGTTACACAGTTCATTTAACTCGCCTGCATTGTTAAACGAGTTAAACATTTTAAATTTCTTTGAACTCACGTGCAGAAAGGTCCTAAGATATTGCAAAAGCTCAATACAGCACCATCTTTGCGGAAGCTTGATGGGTTTGGGTTACCTACATAATTAAGAAAAGGCCAGATTGGGACAATAACCAATTCGATTAAATAATTATTTGCAGATTTTCAATCAATTATTAATTAACAAATTATTTTCAGATTAATCATTTGGCAAGTAGAAATGGGAAATTGTGAAATTCAAAATCCTTCTTATTTCCTAATGCTTCCCCTGGAATGAAAATGTAATTTAATAATGCAAAACTATCACGGGGCAATCTACGGACGATGGGAGGCAATAGTAGGCAAATGGGAACTTTAACAAAACAGTACTTTTGCAGCCATAGGACAACATGTGGAGACCTCCCCACACCGACAAAAACAGATATACCCCGTCGGTGAAATGAAAAAAATCGTAGAACCCTCAGCCTCAATTCACCAAAAATTGCCGATTTTTAGCAAATTTTAACGGCTTTTTATACAAATTTCTAAAAGATCGCTAAAAATCGCTATTTTTCCCTAATTTTTGGCCAAACTGTACAAGATTTGCAATTTTTGCAATTTTGGAGTATACCCCCTTACATTTTTGGAATTTTGCAGGAATAGAGCCCTCGCCAGAGTCGGGGTAGATCACCAGATTTGGACCCCGTGTTAAGATATGCTTGCAACTGAGAGAAAAAGCAGCAAGTAGCAACTATATCCTGAAGGATCATAAGAAAATTCATTGGCCATTTTTATTTCCGATAAGTGTCCGACCTTATCCGATATCAAGGTAGAAACATCAGGACTATCCTGAATCATTAATTAGCAAGCTTAGGATTTACGGAAACGAACGAAATCCGGGAAATAGGCCAACTGTGACCGAACGGAAAAGGATGCAAAAGAACTCAATCTAAATTTCCCCTCTCTTGTATCCTAAACATGTTATCATTGGAAAGGGAACGACCAATTACAGGCCCACTGGCGGAGACAACTTAAAGGATAAACTCATAATAAAAATTTCCCATGCGCATTCGTATGTCACTAAATCTGCTTAAAAGCACCTACTTCAGGAAACGTCTTAAAATAAGCTCAAAATTCTACCCTCCTTTTGACTAGTAAAATGTGCCGATCTCCAACATTTAGGTTGAACTTAGATATTTGCGAAGTATTACGTAAGAGCTTAATATTACGTCGGTATCCGTACCAGAAAGTAAATCTATGATGTAACCAACCTCCATCAATACAGATCTGGGTTTTCATTGATATTCAAGAATATGATAAATCTCAAGTAGAGCTACATTCGTTGGAGTTGATCAGTCCCAGTAAAATTGAATAATTATACCAGCCAGTAAAATTGTAAAGCACAGTGTTATCATATATAAAATTAAAATAAAAGTGTACACAATATCAATATATAGAAAATATATTATATGTACATAGTGCACACATTGCTGAATGTATAAAATGCATATGTCCGTCTGCTACATACTCTGTAATTACAGATTTATATATATATATATATATATAGCTTTTATATATATATATATATACATATATATATATATATATATATATATATATGTTGCATTGAATGTGTACAATCATTGAATGTATACATTCAATGGCCAAATCATTGAATGTGTACATTCAATGGCAAAGTTATTGAATGTGTACATTCAATGATTATTGTCATTGAATGTATAGATTCAATGATAAACTTATTGAATGTACACATTCAATGAGTTGAATCATTGAAAGTGTAACTTGACACATTATTTCTCTCATAAATTAAAGTTCAAAGCAAATAAAATATCTATAACGAACCGAAGAAACTTTTGTCTTCGATTTTGCTGAAAAGTTGCATGGAAGGGGTTTTCGTGGTCGCTGAACACAAATCTGAAGTCCGCTTTTGATTAGCTTTTCGTTAGTTCAGTATATATAAGCTAAAATTGTAAGCTTAAGACGTAAGATTTGGTATGGGTATGTTTTCGACCACGCTGAGTTCAAATATATATCACAAAATTTTTCGATTTTTTTGATTCGCAAGGGGGAACAGGACGAACCAACTTTAGCGTATAGTGAACTAACGAAATGATGAATAAAAAAACGGACTTCAGATTCTTGTTCAGCGACCACGAAAACCCCTGCAACTTTTCAGCAAAATCAAAGACGCTTCCTTCCCAAAAATAGCGTCTCAAGATTTAGCTTCCAACAAAACCGTCTGAAAAATTTTTTGTCTTTGATTTTGCTGAAAAGTTGCAGGGGTTTTCGTGGTCGCTGAACAAGAATCTGAAGTCCGTTTTTTTATTCATCATTTCGTTAGTTCACTATACGCTAATGTTGGTTCGCCCTGTTCCCCCCTTGCGAATCAAAAAAATCGAAAAATTTTGCGATATATATTTCAACTCAGCGTGGTCGAAAACATACCCATACCAAATCTTACGTCTTAAGCTTACAATTTTAGCTTATATATACTGAACTAACGAAAAGCTAATCAAAAGCGGACTTCAGATTCGTGTTCAGCGACCACGAAAACCCCTTCCATGCAACTTTTCAGCAAAATCGAAGACAAAAATTTCTTCGGTTCGTTATAGATATTTTATTTGCTTTGAACTTTAATTTATGAGAGAAATAATGTGTGAAGTTACACTTTCAATGATTCAACTCATTGAATGTGTACATTCACATAGTTTATCATTGAATGTATACATTCAATGACAATAATCATTGAATGTACACATTCAATAATTTTGCCATAGAATGTACACATTCAATGATTTGGCCATTGAATGTTACATTCAATGATGTACACATCAATCAACATATATATATATATATATATATATATATATATATATATATATATATATATATATATACTCTGACATGAATAAAGTCACGTGATTTCTGTCTGTTCACGGTTTTTTAAATATTTCATTTTATTATGAACGGATTTGAGAAACCAGTGTTTATTAGTAATTTAATATTTTACGATTTTATTAATTCTGAACAGTAATTCTGCTCTTCCTCGGCATTTTTACAAAAGTCACTTTTAGCAGGAAATTTTCGGCCGGGTGGTTTGGCAGCCGCCTGTAACCCAGCTACTTGGGGGCCGGGACTGGTGGACGGCTTGAGACTGGGAGCCCTTTGTGGCGCCCTCCCATGTTGACCAGGCGTCCGCACCAAGCATGGCGTCAATATGGCACTGCACTGGGAACTCTGCAGAGCCAGGTTGCTTAATGAGGGGTGATAACGGCCCAGGGCGGAAACGCAGCAGGCAAAAGCCCCCGCGTCATGACAGTGGTGGGATAGCGCTTGCGAGTGGGGAACGTCATACAACCTGGTCAATAAAGTTGGACCCAGTCCTTTTTTATTATTTTATTCAAACACGAGTTCAAATTTAAGTTCAACATTAAAACATATTTTATTCTTTGTGTAATATTGTGGTGCAGAGTATATTATATATAGTGTGCTTATTACACATACAGTGCTTATATATTCAGAACATGAACTGTAGCTATTTTGCTGATTTTTAGAAAGTTTGCCATGAAACAACACTTTATTAGTAGGTTATAGATCACGTGTATTGTAAGCATACATTAACACGGGGTCCGATTCTGGGGGGGGTCTACCCCGACCTCGGCGAAGGGTCTACCCCTGAAAAATTCCAAAATTTTAAGGGGGTCTGCCCCGAAAATAGTAAAAATTGCGAATTTTTAACGTTTTTGACCAAAAATTAGTAAAAAATGGCAATTTTTTGCGATTTTCAAGAAATTTTTTAAAAAATCGCTAAAATTTGCTAAAAAATTAGCAATTTTTAGTAAAAATTGCTGAGGGGTCTACCCTTTTTTCCTTTCTGGACGAGAGGGTCTGCCCTTTTTTCCTTTTCGCTGAGGGGGTCTACCCGTTTTTTGTCGGTCTGGGGGGGGGTCTGCACCCCCCCCATTCCCCCCCCACGTTATCCTATGATTGTAAGATACTACAGCATATAAAAATTGCTGAACATAAAACAAACATCTATAGTAAATAAATTATTAGTAGCAGCAGGCCCATTCGTCTGACGAATACTAAAACCTACTAACTGCTAGATTTTCGCCTTACTCTTGTCTTATCCTATCTTACTCTTCCTATAATGAACTCTTGGATTCTAGTAATATACACTTGAGACCTGCACGGGCCGAATTTTTGCGGCCCGCCCAGTAAAGAACTCTTCTTGGCCCGCCCGGCGGCTTGTAAAATTTTCGCCCCGCCGGAGTAGAAGATTGTTACAACGTCAATAGTAGTATAGGAAGACAAACCGCTGTTTGTACAGGTGTGCTGGAGTAAATGGGAGCTAATTAATCATACAGGTAGGTCATTAATTGCAGGAGATGTTTAAGGTATTATTGGCCAATTTTCTTAGTTGGATTTAAGCTTTTTGTACAGTGTTTAAAATTTTATATTATTGACTATATTGTATATAACTTTCCTAGTTTTAACTTAAGTTTGCTAGACTATAGTTTGTTTACCTCTATTAGTTTTGTTAATTAATTTAAACGTAAATTTAGTTAAGCAACTTTCAAACTTTTTTTCAAACTTTATTTCCGACTGTTTGTCAATACTTCGCTACCTTGCTTCGAGTTGTAATGCCAACTTATTTCTACAAATTTTTTCCATTTTCCTTTCATAACTAAAATTTTCTTTGCCTTTATCCTTCTATATGACATCTGGACCTTTGTATTAACCTTGAAATGGAAGACATTACAAACACTTAAAGAAGACAAGATTGTTAGTTACGTACTTCAGAATATACTGATGTTGAGCCTTTAGTGCTTCTTCTTTGTCTGGGCTCCCTTCCTACTTTTTCTCTCCCTGCTTGTTTAAATTTTTCTCCCTATTAGCGCCTTCTAGTCCTATCATATCTTCAACACATGAGGCTAACCTGTCAAAAGTCTTTCTTCCCTGCTAGTAGCCTTCTAGTGTTATCTATCTTTAGCTACTGAGGACTCAAAGCTGTCAAAAGTCTTTCTCCCTATTAGCAGCCTTCTAGTCCTATCATTCTTTACACTGGCTCAACTTCACTACTTTTTCTCCCTATTAGGCCTGTGTCCTATTAGCTTCAACACACTGAGGACTAAACCTGTCAAAAGTCTTTCTCCCTGCTTGTTTAAATTTTTCTCCTTATTAGCAGACTGCTAGTCCTATCATAGCTTCAACACACTGAGGACTCAAACCTGTCAAAAATCTTTCTCTCCCTGCTTGCTTAAAATTTCCTCCTGTAAGCTATCTTGATTGCACCTGTCTCAATGAAATTAAAGACGTAAACAAGGAAAGGGGTTTTACATAGTTTTAGATTTCAGGTATTGTTAAATATTATTTGTTGTGTGAAAATTATTACTTATGTTTCAGGTTCACCATCTGTGGAGAAGATCATTGATAATTTGGTTATTCTTTGTGATGAAATGGATCCCGCTCCAGTGGCAGACTACATGGTTGAACATCGGCGCATAACCCCGGATTATCGAGATATATAAATCCGAAACAAGATACGACGGAGTGTTTGATCTCCTACTGCGACTGAAGCGGAGAAAGATATAGTGCCCCTGCTCCACGAGGCCTTGGTGAAGTAAAGCAGTACAACTTGGCCAAACTTTCGAAGGAGGAACAATAGAAGTCCTGGAAGATTATACAAAGAGCAATATTTGCTAAGAGAAAGCCACACCTTCCCTACGGTAAACAGGAGATGACGCAGCGGTGGCCCTTGGACCCTTGGGATGCGACAACCGTGCCGTTGTATTATCGAATGATTGGAAATTTATGTGAGAATGAATTGCGGATGGTTGTATCCCCATGAATCACAGATCAAAGAAACTAAAATTATGACTAATATTGCGTAACACCATTGACTATTATTATTATTATTATTATTATTATTATTATTATTGGGGGGGGGGGGGGGGGGGGGGGGGGGGGGGGGGGGGGGGGGGGGGGGGGGGGGGGGGGGGGGGGGGGGGGGGGGGGGGGGGGGGGGGGGGGGGGGGGGGGGGGGGGGGGGGGGGGGGGGGGGGGGGGGACTATTACATGGCATTACTAAGGTCCAGATGTCATATAGAAGGATAAAGGCAAAGAAAATTTTTAGTTATGAAAGGAAAATGGAAAAATTTGTAGAAATAGAGTTGGCATTTACAACTCTGAAGCAAGTAGGTAGCAGAAGCGTCATTGACAAACATTCAGGTAAATAAAGTTTGAAAAAAAATCATTTGCAAATGTTGCTTAACTAAATTTACCTAATTAGACAGTTAATTAGCTAACACTAATTAGGCAGGTAAACAAACAATAGTCTAGCAAATTTAAAGCTTAAATACGTAGGTGAAAGTTATATACAATATAGTCAAATAACACTATTACAAATTTTAATACACTGTTACAAACAAGCTTAAATCCAAGCTAAGAAAATTGGCCAATAATGACCTTGAGAACATCTGCCTGCATGATTAATGACCTTACCTGTATGATTAATTAGCTCCCATTTGACTCCAGCACACCTGTACAAACAGCGGTCATTTGTCCTCTCCTATACTACTATTGGACGTTGTTATACGAATCTTCTACTACCGGCGGGGCGAAAATTTTGACAAGCCGGGCCGGGCGGGCCAAGAAGAGTTCTTTACTGGGCGGGCCGCAAAAATTCGGCCCGTGCAGGTCTCAAGTGTATATTACTAGAATCCAAGAGTTCATTATAGGAAGAGTAAGATAGGATAAGACAAGAGTAAGGCGAAAATCTAGCAGTTAGTAGATATCAGTAATTCTTCAGACGAATGGCCTGCTGCTACTGAGAATTTATTTACTATAGATGTTTGGGACAAACTTTCAATGTTCACCAATTGGGATTTCTGACTGCTGTAGTATCTTACAATCATAGGATAACGTGGGGGGGGAATGGGGGGGTGCAGTTTTTGCAGACAAAAACGGGTAGACCCCCTCGAAAAGGAAAAAAGGGCAGACCCTCTCGTCCAGAAAGGAAAAAAGGGTAGACCCCTCAGCAACTTTTACTAAAAATCGGCTAATCTTTGATGCAAATTTTAGCGATTTTTTAAAAAATTTCTTCAAAATCGCAAAAAATTGCCATTTTATGCCAATTTTTGGTCAAAAACGTTCGAAAAATACACCAATTTTTACTATTTTCCGGGCAGACCCCCTTAAAATTTTGGAATTTTTCGGGGTAGACCCTTCGCCGAGGTCGGGGTAGACCCCCCCAAAATGTACCCCGGTTGGTAAGTATGCAAACAATACAATTGCTCCCTAACCAACTAATAAAGTGTTGTTTCATGGCAAACTTTCTAAAAATCAGCAAAATAGCTACAGTTCATGTTCTGAATATATAGAAAGCACTGTATGTGTAATAAGCACCACATGTACCTGACACCAGCGTGTATATAATATACTCTGCACCACAATTTTACACAAAGAATAAAATATGTTTGAATGTTGAACTTAAATTTGAACTCGTGTTTGAATAAAAGAACAAAAAAGGACTGGGTCCAACTTTATTGACCAGGCTGTATGACGTTCCCCACTCGCAAGCGCTATCCACCACTGTCATGACGCGGAGCTTTGCCTGCTGCGTTTCCGCCCTGGGCCGTTATTATATGTTGCATTGAATGTGTACAATCATTGAATGTATACATTCAATGGCCAAATCATTGAATGTGTACATTCAATGGCAAAGTTATTGAATGTGTACATTCAATGATTATTGTCATTGAATGTATACATTCAATGATAAACTTATTGAATGTACACATTCAATGAGTTGAATCATTGAAAGTGTAACTTGACACATTATTTCTCTCATAAATTAAAGTTCAAAGCAAATAAAATATCTATAACGAACCGAAGAAATTTTTGTCTTCGATTTTGCTGAAAAGTTGCATGGAAGGGGTTTTCGTGGTCGCTGAACACGAATCTGAAGTCCGCTTTTGATTAGCTTTTCGTTAGTTCAGTATATATAAGCTAAAATTGTAAGCTTAAGACGTAAGATTTGGTATGGGTATGTTTTCGACCACGCTGAGTTCAAATATATATCGCAAAATTTTTCGATTTTTTTTGATTCGCAAGGGGGGAACAGGGCGAACCAACTTTAGCGTATAGTGAACTAACGAAATGATGAATAAAAAAACGGACTTCAGATTCTTGTTCAGCGACCACGAAAACCCCTGCAACTTTTCAGCAAAATCAAAGACAAAAAATTTTTCAGACGGTTTTGTTGGAAGCTAAATCTTGAGACGCTATTTTTGGGAAGAAAGCGTCTTTGCTGAAAAGTTGCAGGGGTTTTCGTGGTCGCTGAACAAGAATCTGAAGTCCGTTTTTTATTCATCATTTCGTTAGTTCACTATACGCTAAAGTTGGTTCGTCCTGTTCCCCCTTGCGAATCAAAAAAATCGAAAAATTTTGTGATATATATTTGAACTCAGCGTGGTCGAAAACATACCCATACCAAATCTTACGTCTTAAGCTTACAATTTTAGCTTATATATACTGAACTAACGAAAAGCTAATCAAAAGCGGACTTCAGATTTGTGTTCGGCGACCACGAAAACCCCTTCCATGCAACTTTTCAGCAAAATCGAAGACAAAAGTTTCTTCGGTTCGTTATAGATATTTTATTTGCTTTGAACTTTAATTTATGAGAGAAATAATGTGTCAAGTTACACTTTCAATGATTCAACTCATTGAATGTGTACATTCAATAAGTTTATCATTGAATCTATACATTCAATGACAATAATCTGAATGTACACATTCAATAACTTTGCGTGAATGTACACATTCAATCATTTGTATTGAATGTATACATTCAATGATTTAATACACATTCAATGCAACATATATTTTTTTTTTTTTTTTTTTTTTTTTTTATATATATATATATATATATATGTATATATATCTGTAATTACACAGTATGTAGCAGATAGACATATGCATTTTATACATTCAGCAATGTGTGCACTATATACATATAATATATTTTCTATATATTGATATTGTGTACACTTTTATTTTAATTTTGCTGCGTCATATCTTATAAAATTGTGCTTTACAATTTTACTGAGCTAGTATAATTATTCAATTTTTACTAGGACTGATCAACTCCAACGAATGTAGCTCTACTTGAGATTTATCATATTCTTGAATTTCAATGAAAACCCAGATCTGTATTTATGGAGGTTGGTTACTTCCTAGATTTAATTTCTGGTACGGATACCGACGTAATTATAGCTCTTACGTAATACTTCGCAAATATGTAAGTTCAACATAAATGTTGGAGATCGGCTTTTTTTACTAGTCAAAAATAGGGTAGAATTTTGAGCTTATTTTAGGACGTTTCCTGAAGTAGGTGCTTTTAAGCAGATTTGGTGACATTTGAATGCGCATGGGAAAATTTTTTTATGAGTTTATCCTTTAAGTTGTCTCCGCCAAGTGGGCCTGTAATTGGTCGTTTCCTTTCCAATGATAACATGTTTAGGATACAAGAAAGGAGGAAATTTAGATTGAGTTCTTTTGCATCCTTTTCCGTTCGGTCACAGTTGTACTTCTTCCGGATTTCTTTGTTCGGCCTTCCGTAAATCTAAGCTTGCTAATTAATGATTCAGGATAGTCATGCTGTTTCTCCCTTGATATCGGTTAAGGTCGAACACTTATCGCGATATTAAAAATTCCAACTTTACTTTTTTTTGGGTATACTCCAAAATTTGCAAAACTTGCAAATTTTGTACTGTTTGGCCAAAAACTAAGTGAAAATAACGATTTTTAGCGATCTTTTAGAAATTTGTATAAAAAGCCGTTAAAATTAGCTAAAAATCGGCAATTTTTGGTGAATTGAGGCTGAGGGTTCTACGATCTTTTTCATTTCACCGACGGGGTATATCTGTTTTTGTCGGTGTGGGGGGGTCTCCACACGTTGTCCTATGGCTGCAAAAGTACTGTTTTGTTAAAGTTCCCATTTGCCTACTTCGTCCGTAGATTGCCCCGCGATAGTTTTGAATTATTAAATTGCATTTTCATTCCAGGGGAAGCATTAGGAAATAAGAAGGATTTTGAATTTCACAATTTCCCATTTCTACTTGCCAAATGATTAATCTGAAAATAATTTGTTAATTAATAATTGATTGAAAATCTGCAAATAATTATTTAATCGAATTGGTTATTGTTCCAATCTGACCTTTTCTTAATTATGTAGGTAACCCAAACCCATCAAGCTTCCGAAAAGATGGTGCTGTATTGAGCTTTTGCAATATCTTAAGACCTTTCTGCACGTGAGTTCAAAGAAATTTAAAATGTTTAACTCGTTTAACAATGCAGGCGAGTTAAATGAACTGTGTAACTCTTTATACTTAGTGTAAGGAGATGTATCAATGGATTTTCCTTAATCCACCCAAAACAAGCTGGGTTTGGCAGCTTCTGGGTGATCCAATTATGTTCATACATTTCGTTGGATGCTACCAAGAGTACGCAATGATAAGAGTATGACAAGCCTAGCACTCTGTATGCACTATGCATGCAGTGTGAAGGCCCAAACTATGCTATGCGCGCTATGGGCTGACCCCCCCCCCCACGAATTGACCCCCTCTCCCCACACAGCCCCTTATATGGGTACGTAGTCCCAATGGGGGTCACTCCTCGCTTAGCATGTTTTTTACATGCAAGTGTTAAACATACACGCTTAAGGTGGTGATTCCCTTTGGAACATATTGATGTTTGATGTTCAAGTCAAGATGAGATTTGATGAAGCTTTCCAAAATAAGATCTTTTAGCATTCTAACACCCTCCGCGTAATCTCGCTTCAAAAATGCGACGTCTCCGTTCAGGGTGGTTTTAGTCAATTCTTGACAGTTAGGCAGTTGCTATTGTGCAGCTATTAATATATTCATTCGAAAGATCTTTGTTGAGCTCTACGATTTTCGCTTTTTGAAGTACTTTCTTAGCCTTTCGCTATCGTGAGAAATGGTCGATTTGCTCATTATGGCGTTGAAAACTTGTCATTTTTGCAGAGAATCAAATAATGCGCCATTTCTTGAGCTACGTAAGCCGTAAAATTGTAACTACGAGTGTCAATCTGGAAGTTTTCGTCGAGACCGATTATCCGTGACCTTGTAATCTTCTGAAAATCAAGCGCCCCGTGCGCTGCTACAATAGAAAATGTAGTTTTTGCAAAAACATGACCAAATTTTTTCCGAGCGATTGTGGAGTATTTACTATGCAAGCTAGATAGTTGCCGCTTACTGGACATTGTTTGCTACACTAAAATACCCAGGTCCCCTTTTGGTTGTCCCGATTGCCGCTAACTAGCTAAAGTGGTTACGCTTGCCAAAGTTTGGAAAGAGTAGGCAATATCCAGGTTGCGCATACATTTTAGCTAATTTCCTTATAACGAAGAGCGGTTTTTTCATAATAACCTGAAAGAGAGGGGATCCCCAGCTATTTGATATTGGGAGGAAATCGAATGATGAGGGCGACGCCTCGAAAAAATTTACTTTGAGTCTGCACAAAATCTGAAAAATTGAAGTACTTCGAAAATCCTAGGAAAATTGTTTCCGAAGACCGACGTTAGTTTCATTGCATTCATTAGAAAGAGCAAATGTTAAGCTACATTTTGATATAAAAATGGCTCTTAACTCCAAGCAATGGTTGAAGCAGTAATGGTTCAAATACGATGTCTCCGCAAAGAATCACCACTTAAACCCCTCCCCAAATTGGGCCGCTAAAATTTCAACGTGTAATTATGCAAAGCAGTGAGCGACCGCCGTTTGGACCACGTTCCCATATAGGGGCGGTGTGAGAGGGGGTCAATTCAGTGGGGGGTCAGCCGAAAGCGCGCATAGCATAGTTTTGGCCTTCACTGCATAGAATGTTACGCTTGTCATACTCTTATCATTATGTACTCTTGATGCTACCTACTACTTTCTTGTTTGCAGAAACTGTTTTAATTTTTGGTATATATTATTGAAAGTGTTTAAATTCAGGTTTGGAAGTTTCGGCTTCACCTGACATGAACTGTTACCATATATACTGCTAAATCTATTCTCAAAATTAATAAATTGGTACATACCTCTAATATTCTGAAATTGGTAAATTGAGTTTGTTACCTCATTTATTAGCTCACATGATTCTCAAAGAACTGGCATTAATCTAAGCCTAGGTATCTCACTGCGCTCATCTGGTTAGCTTATGTCTAAGTTATCTCTCCTTTCCTGTCCGCTTTGTCTTTGATTAACGAATGAAACTTCATTCATTTATGAGCCTGCTGAAAGTTTTGAGGTTTGCGCATTTTCTAAGTCGTAGGTAGACTTCAGGTAGGCCTTAGTACACTATACCTTTGTTAATTTGATGATTAACATTTTCTTATCCGTCGACTATTTACCGCCTTCCTACTCAAACTAAATAAATACATGAATAAAATGAAAATATTCAAAAATGCGCAAAGAAATCTACTCGTATGCTTTTCATCCACACTGACTGGATCACAGGCCACAGCTGATAATTTAAATGCTAAAATTTGCAAGGCGTAACTTTAAGAAACATTAAACTTATTTTTCGAAATACCTCCGGATATGATAGCAACCTTGAGCTAATGATCTACATATCCGATATAAATTTAAACCAACATCCCCTTCTGCTGCACAATGTTTCCTTGTTGCGCAGATAACTCTTTCTAATTAGTTTGCAATTAATTTAATAAATACTTAGTTAGAGTTTCTTAGCACATTTCTTTAGCATTTTCTTTGGGATCTTTATTATTTGTAACGAGAGTATATAATATAAGAGTGTGCCACTAGGCACACTATGATATCAGAGCAAAAACTGTACTCCTCTCGCTAGCGGCCCACCCCCCGCCCCGCAAATGCCAGTCCATTACTTCAAAGAATTTTGAGCGCTTTATGTTTGTGTTCTAAAGCTCGTAGCAGGCATAAAATTCGCGCACTCACTGCATGTGTTTCCAGACTTTTGCACATGATCGTAGAGCGAGAAAGCGTACCCCCGTTCGACTAGGCACTGATATGCGGGAGGGGGTCACTATGATTTGCGGGGGGAGGGTCGTTAGCGTGCAGAACATAGTTTGCTCTGATAACATGCTTGCCTAGTGGCGTACTCTTATAATTATGTACTCTTGTTTGCTAACTTGATAGAGACCCTCCATCGATTAGCTCCAATGTATCGTTTGCATGAAGGATTACGTAGCTAGCTTATATATAAATATTCAATATTCTTTGTGGATGTAATTTAAACCTAAGTTAAATTCGTCTGCAAGACTACCTACGGGATTGGAGATGCCGGAAACGAGATCTCGTTCCACTGCCTCTCGTGGTGGTCGGGCCTGTCAGATCCAGAAGTTGCACCCAACAACCAGATCAAGAACGGCCAGTTCGACTTTGGAATTTGATGAAATGAGTAAGACTGAGAAAAGGAATGAGGTTTTTCTTGAAATTTTTTCTTTAAAATTTTGCATATTAAAATTACGTTAATCTGAATAGTTTAAATCAGAATATGTTTCAGCACAAGGGAAGCACTATTCGAGCGTTGCTATTCGATACAGGAACCCTTTTTCTGTCCGATTTGAAAAGATTTAATCTTTCACTTTAAATTCCTCATTTTAGCATTATTCGTAATTTCCATGATCCACGAAATTTATTCTTGGGGAAGCCGTTGTTTATCATACAAGTATAGGTTGTTGCACAACGTAGAGTGCACTAGCTGATTTACAGGCACGCTAAGCGAAACTGCGAGGGGTTGTGATGCACGAGCGAAGCGAGTGCATTACAAACCCGAGTGTTTCGTGAAAGCTTGCACGAGAATTTTTTTGTGGTACGAGGGCGGAGCGAAGCGGAGCCCGAGTACCACAAAAAAACTTCGAGTGCTAAGCTTTCCGAAACACTCGGGTTTCACAACCCCTTGCAGTATTGCTTGGCGTGTCCGTAAATTAGATGGTGCGCGAGAAATTGTGCAACAACTTAGTTGTGAAATAGCTTAGTTCAAATTTAAAATACCGGAAATTTGAATTAGACTTGGCAGGCAGCACACCAGAGTGTTAGACTTGGCAGGCAGCACACCAGAGTGTTCCTCGCCCTGGATCATGTGTTTGTCCGCGTTGTACGTAAAGCACATTATTCATTTATTACTTCAGTTTGGATACAAACTCCTTCTAGCTTTGTGTATCTGAAGCCTCGATAGCTCAGTTGGGAGAGCATCGGACTGATAAACCGAAAGTCGTGGGTTCGAATCCCAGTCGAGGACAGAATTTTTCGGGTCTCTGGTGCTGAAGTGACAATTTCATTTCTTACATTCCAACTCCACATAGTGCATCTGCTTCAGCGTGCTTCACAACTATAGTTGTGAAGCACGGACTATAGTTGTGAAGCACGGTACAGCGTGCTTCACAAATGCAGTTGTGAAGCACAGTGCACATCGTGCTTCACAACTTGGATGGAGGCACGGGGGTTACAGCACAGCAAATTTGAACTAAGCTGTTTCACAATCCTGGTTACATGTCAGAAATGTTGTTTTAAAATTCCGGTTTCTAAGAAATTTGTGATAAAGGAAGTTGGGAAATAGAGCTATCTCAGTTTCACTTTCACACTTTTAGAAGCTGTAAACCATCATAATGAGGGTCACCCTATCCAACCACTCAAAATAAATGGAGAAAATGGCTTTTAATTAAACTATTAAGTGCTAGAAAGTTTTCGATTGTATTTGTACTACAACTTAGATAAGAGGGGGCAGGAGTGGGTTTATGAAAAAGGAAATTTAAAAATGAAATTGAGTTTTTTGAAAATACATATTTTTTCAAAACTGATATTTCTTAGTCGACTTTAAGCTGTTCAGTTAGAAATTACTAGGTTACTTAAACAAACAATTGTTTATATAAACTAGCTTAGCTACTGTCCTTTAATGATTGTTTAAAGTATATACATTATTCAGCTGTGTTTGACTAAATTTTCACATATATACGTAGCTAACATCAGTAGGCTTAAAGATTAAGCTAAAATCCAAGAACAATGAGAAACCCCACGGCCCTCCCTGGTTGTGTTTTCCCGGTAATGGAGAAAGTAAGTGAACCAGGGACATTTAGAGAAGGAAAAATCCACAAACCAGGGAGCAAGTGAAACTAAGTTTTAGTCTATTGGCCTAGAAAATAATAAGATTGTCGTGGGAAAGATAAACGGTTCTTGGTCCGGGTGTTCCCTTAGGGCCTTGACATTAACAAGTGATCTTGGAGCGTTCAGGCTCAATTCATACCCCAACTAATCCTTCAAACTACCGGCTTACTGGCTACAATCCTCTGATCTTATCAAGCTTATCGGATTAATATAGCTGTTATGTAATCACTGTCGGCCCCTTTGATCTTCCCACCTGTGCTATCTGTCCTTTTGTTTTGGCGTGAAGATTTTGGTTGCCCCACCCACCTCTAGCCCTCTTCAACAAGCTTAATTATACTCCAATAAAGTGACAGGTTAACAAACCGGTCCCCCCGCAGCTTACAAGTGGCCATACTTCTGTAACTACTACGAAAATGTGGTGGCTTCTGACGGGTGCTTGAAGTGTGTTATTTTCGACAGACTTTTCCTCTTCTGATATAGTCTGATGTTATGAGTCTATATGAGATTCTTACTGTTCTAGTAAACGTCTCGTCCGACTCCTTTGGAATCTGGGGCTACCTTCTCACCGCCATCTCCTGGCTTTTCATCTTCCTCACTTTTCCCTTCTCCCTCTGCTTCTGTATAAAGGTAAATTGGAATTTTAAATTTTAAAATTTAAATTTAGAATTCGGGCCGCGTTGCAAAAGATTCTCCTAAGTTTAGCTGGCGCTGCTCCCAATTTGGGAGAAAAGTTAGGAGTGGTGGGTAGCACTCCTAGCTGGGAGAATCTTTTGAAACACAATTCTCCTAAGTGCCCACCTAAGCCCAACTTAGGAGCGCTCCTAGGCTTAGGAGGATCTTTTGCAACGCGGCCAATTTTAGCTTCTCTTACTTGCACTGGCTCTTCATCTTCTTTTCCCTTTTCCCTCTGCTTCTGTATAAAGGTATACTGGAATTTTACATTTAAAATTTAAAAATTTTGTTTTTGCTGCTTTGCGTGAACTTATGAATTTATGAATTTTAGCTTCCTTTTTATGCGAGCCACGAGCTCTCTGCTGAGGCTGAAATAGAATGAGTTCTCAATGTCATGTTTGTAGCTTCTGGCTTATTTCCGCAGGCACCTATTTTTATAGAGTATAGTATAATAATAGTAATTGCGGATAATACAAAAGTATGAGTTATGTCACAGTCAAGCTCTGTGAGGTAGAAGCAGAAACTGTAGTATGCACTCTAAAATATGTGCTGGCCTACACCTAGCCTTTAGTGGACGCAGAAACTAGGCATTTATGAAACGAACTGGGTACAAACGAAAGGTCACGGATCGATGCACAAAAGTTGGTATGGGATGATTTTGTAGAGGATCCATAAGCTTATCTGTGTTAGATCCAGGTTTAGTACTTTTGATGGGTCATATTGGCCGACCCTCCAGAAATAATTTTTGTATTAATCTTGAAATTTGACTTGAATTTGAAATTCTGTTTTAGGTAGTACAAGAGTACGAGAGAGCAGTCATCTTTCGCCTTGGTCGACTGCTATCTGGAGGTGCACGAGGCCCAGGTATAAATTATGTACTGTTGTGGGCTTTTGGAACACTCATTTTTTATTCCTGCTGGAGCAGGAATACCTAATATGGTTTTTGGCATCTTTTCTGTGTATTGGGTCTGTTGCGTCAGAAAATGGCCTATGTTTAACACAGGCCTAGCTAAGTAACCATTTTTCGCATGCAGAATATTTTGCAACAACGCAGCTGCGAGAGTAGGGTTTCATTCACGGAAAATCTAAAATTTTTAGTTTTTCGCCCAATTTTTATCGCAATCAAAACTTTTTTACGATCGAATAGAGCTGGTCCCATTGCATATTTTTGCTCCTAGAAATTTTTCACGAAAATGCACCCAATTTCCGGAATTCCGGCTTTTCAAAATTTCCGGATTTTAAAAATTTTCTCCAGTACCCACAAGATGGGTATCATTCGAAAGCTCGAATCGAGCTGGGCAACTTTTGTAATAGAATGAACTCTTGAAAATGCACACAATTCCCGGAATTCAAGAAAACCGAATTTTCCGGATTTTAAAAATTTTCTCTAATACAATATGGGTGTCATTCGAAAGATCTTGATGAGCTGAACAAATCTTGTAATAGAACTAATGTCTGAAAATGCACCCAATTCCCGAAATTCACGAATTCCGGATTTCATTCTAGCTGGGAAGGTATAAGCGAATTCCGAGAACTGGGCTCATTTCTGCGAGTTCGTTCTATTAAAAGATTTGTTCAGCGCATCAAGAGCTTTCGCATGATACCCATATTGTGGGGTACTGGAGAAAATTTTTAAAATCCGGAAAATCCTGTTTTCTCGAATTCTGGGAATTGTGTGCATTTTCAAGAGTTCTTTCTATTACAAAAGTTGTGCAGCCCAATAAGAGCTGTCGAATGATACCCGTCTTGTGGGTATTGGAGAAAATTTTTAAAATCCGGAAATTTTGAAAACCCGGAATTCCGGAAATTGGGTGCATTTTCTTGAAAAATATCTAAGAGCAAAAATATGCAGCGGGACCAGCTCTATTCGATCGTGATAACAAAATTTTGATTGCGATAAAAATTGGGCGAATACCTAAAAATTTTAGATTTTCCGTCAACGAAACCCGGAATTCCGAATTTTTCCGGATTTTCGAAGTTTCTGGTTCCTGAGGATTCTAAAAATATATACATTGTTGGGGTTTACTCAAAAGGTTAATCTGCTATAAACGGTCGAAATTTGTACACACATTTTTTGGTCGTACTATAGTATAAAAATCGTTTTCAGGATTAGAAAACGGCGCGAATTCTGATTTACTTTTAGTGTAACAGAAACAGACCTATTACAGTCAGTCTATGTATATTCGTGTCAGTAGTGCTACCACAGCCAGTGAAAACATCCCTCGTTAGCTACTAAAGTTCAAGTGTAAGTCGTAACAAAAACTTTATTCAGACAGTTCTCTGTAAAGGAATCTTGCCCTCTTGGGGCGCTACTTGTTGTTATTTTGAATTACAGAGCCAAAGTTTGCACTGCATAAAGGATCTCTGTGGAGAAATGTCGAGTGAAACTTATTTCTTTTGGGATGTTTTACGAAATTCGATTGTGCCACTCAACCAGTGAATGCAAAATTAATCCCCATAAATGCTTTGTAGGTACATATTGTCATCTTAAATATTGTGCCATTTTTATTTACTGTTTAGGTATCTTTTTCGTGTTGCCTTGCATTGACAGTTACAAGAAGGTCGACTTGAGAGTTGTGTCTTTTGATGTGCCACCACAAGAGGTATAGATTAACTGATCAGATAATTCCAAAGTTTGGTTAATTTTATTTGTTCGATTACACATTGAAATTTTTACTTTAAAGTCTTTTGATTATTATTATTCCTATTCTCATTATTATTATTTGGTTATTTTTTCAGATTCTGTCCAAAGACTCAGTGACAGTGGCCGTGGATGCCGTAGTCTACTTTCGCATCCACAATGCCACAGTTTCCATCACAAACGTGGAAGACGCCGGTCGAAGTACTAAACTTCTGGCCCAGACCACCCTCAGGAATATTTTGGGTACTAAAACCCTGGCAGAAATGTTGTCCGATCGAGAAGCAATATCCCTACAGATGCAGGTTATATTGCTATTTTATTGCACATAAATTAGGCGAAAATAACTGACTTTGCACTAATACACAACTAATGAGGGGAGTTTCTAATAAAACTTGAAGAATGGGTCAATTTTAAAATAAACAAGTAGTTAGTTATTCAGATTTCATGGGTTTTTGCATAAAGCAAAAACAATAAACTCTGACAAGCTGAAACTATGATAAATGTGTGTGCCAATAAATCAAAGGCTCATTCGAAATCAAAGTAAAGAACGTAAAGAACAGCCGCGTATCCGCCTGGTCAACGGCGCTGAATGGCTTCTAATTCTGCTGGGCATGCCTGATCTTCCCTCTTTCTGTTTCTATCTTCAGTTTGTCGGAGTTGGATATCTCCTGTCCTTAAATTATGCTACAGAGCGGATTGGCCTCTTCTGTTCCGTAATCCGAGCTTCCCTTTGAGGTGTGCCTTGTGATTACATGTGCTGGTCGCAGAGGTGGAGGAAGGCCTCCTATATGGATCTAGTGTTGTTCACCGGCACAATTATTCGTGTGCCGGCCGGCCCAGCTCGCGACGTCGGCTATAAGATACAAGATATAAGACAGTTTTCACGACAGATTCAAGGCTGTTCTCGGGCCTTGTCTCGATTACCACCCCACAACTCAAAGTCCTTAAAACTTGACCAAATGTTCTAAAATTTGGTATGGGTATATTTTCGACTACGCTGAGTTAAAATATCGCAAAATTTTTTGATTTCGCGAAATTAGATTTTTTCGATTTCTGAGGGGGGGACCAAGAGAAACAGAAAAATTTGTTGTCTTCGACTTTGTTGAAAAGGTGTATAGGGGTTTTCGCAGTCGTAGAACACGGATCTGAAGTCCGTTTTTTGATTCAGCTTTTCCTTAGCTCAGTATTAGTTAAAGATGTAAGCTTAAGATGTAAGCTTATCCTGAGCTGACGAAAAGCTGAATCCAAAAACGAATTTCAGATTCGTGCTCAGCGCCACTGAAAACCCCTATATGCATGTTTTTAGCAAAATCAAAGACAAAACAATTTTTCGGTTTCCCTTGGCCCCCCCCCTTAGAAATCGAAAAAATTCTAATTTCTTTAAATCGAAAAATTTTGCGATATTTGAACTAAGCGTTGTCGAAAACATGCCCTTAGCAAATTTTAGCTCATTTGGTCAAGTTTTAAGGACTTTGAGTGGGGGGGGGGTAATCGAGACATGACCCCTGTTCTCGGCCGGCGGCAGCTGGCCCACACTGGACCTGGGCCGGCCGGCCGGTCTAGACAAGGCCGGTGCACAACACGAAAC
Organism: Trissonchulus latispiculum; assembly: GCA_030248195.1. NCBI lineage: Eukaryota > Metazoa > Nematoda > Enoplea > Enoplida > Ironidae > Trissonchulus > Trissonchulus latispiculum. The sequence continues at coordinate 55,504 of JASAND010016827.1, forward strand.
GCTCCGATTGCCTCCAAGAAATAATACCAGGAAAAAAGGAATAGCTGCTTCCTATGCAACGATTAAATTTTAAACCGATTGTCAAATATTCATTCATTCTTAAGGTGTACTTTTCAATGATGCTTTTTCTGTTTTAGTCCACCCTGGACGAGGCAACGGATCCTTGGGGAGTGAAAGTGGAACGAGTTGAAGTGAAGGACGTCCGACTTCCAGTTCAACTCCAGCGGGCCATGGCAGCGGAGGCCGAGGCTGCCAGAGAGGCCAGAGCAAAGGTCACTCTTATAGGTCTAATACCAAGAGTTTATAATTCTATTAATAATTAAGAAGAAGAGTAAGCCACTAGAGGGCATGCGCTCTTGTTATGTAAATTTACTCCAAACCACGGATCTTTAGAGCAGAGCAGAGTAGAATTAGAATTAGCTCCACTCAAGCTTGACTTTCCTCACTTTTAACTCTTTACAGAATCAAGATGAATTTAACTATACATAGTTTAACTTCTCGTAACCCTTTAAGGCGGTGATATTCTTTCCGGTATTCTACATGATAACTTTCGCGAAAGTAATCCAAAATGTCTGAAACCTTTAGGTCACACTATATACATTAGAAACAATCCTAAAGTCGTTGTGTGAAAATTTTAAAATTTTCGATTTTTTCCGAATAACTCTCATAGAGCTGCTTGAAATTAGCCAAAACCATAGTCAATCGAAAGAGCTCGTCAAACTGTATGCATAACTTTGCTCATAGACCGATTTTTCCATCTTCAACATTCGGAGAGGTAAACGAGGTTAAAATTTTTGGGATCAAAAACCAGCCAATTGCCACATTTTCATAATTTTGTTTTGCCAATTGCTGCGAAAAGTAACCACAACATTCAACAACGATGTATATATCCAAATTAAAAATCGTCTGCAAGCACATATTTTGTAGAAAATTCAGCTTGGTTACTTGAGGCTAGCTAAAGTTTTGGCTAAAAAAACTGATTTTTTAAAAACAGCATTCAGTTTGATTTAAACAGGGTATTTTCCAAACTGCCTCAGTCAAACTGTAAACAATTTTACAGAAACTTTTTCGCCTTATTGTCGAGGGTCATTTTCTTGGTTTTTCTAAAACTTTCACAAAGTTATGTAATTCTTGTTTAAAGTGTCAAAAAATCGTGAAGTTTTGAATACTTTAACTGTTAAATTTCTCGGATTATAGGTAACTTCTGGCGAAACCAAGGAAAATGACCCTCGGTCAGACTCAGCAGTCCGCTGGGTCCAGATCTAATCTTGATCAATTTGCACAGACTTCTGAAATCCTTGTTTAAAATGGTTTATGGTCTCCTCTGTTTAAATCACTCTAGAAAGCAGTTGCATAAAGTTTTACTACAGCACTACATAAAATATCCTCATTTCAAACTTTAAAATGATGTATCATTTGCTATACAAGTCCGTAAATTTAACAAGTTATGAAAATGACAGCGGCAAACGTTACCACCACCTTAAAGGCCGGTTCACACTAGCGCACAAGCACAAGCACAGGCACAAGCACAAGAACAAGAACAAGCACAAGCACAGGCACAAGCAGACATGTGCAGGAGGGGAAGTTCCGGGGGGGTGAAGGGCGGCCGAAGGCCGCCGAAAAACCGGATTTTTCCGGTTTTTTACCGGAAAAATCCGGATTCCGGATCCTATCGTAGTCCTGTGTCTTTATAGCTTTGCTGTTATAGTATCAGAACATTTTCATAATTTTACGTTTCCACGCTTTAAGCATTACAAGGTAGTTTGAGAGTGAACAATGCTTATTGCTCCAACATGTGTTGTTATGAGATTTATTAATTAGATAATCTTTCTTAAAATTATTCAGTTTTAGTGCTACTGCCCTCTTATGTTACTTGTTTAGGTAATCGCAGCGGAAGGCGAGCAAAAGGCAAGTCGTGCATTAAAGGAAGCCGCGGAGGTTATCAGCCAATCCCCGGCTGCGCTGCAACTGCGATATCTCCAGACGCTCAACACAATATCCGCAGAAAAGAATAGCACTATTGTATTCCCTTTGCCCATAGACTTGTTACGTGAAATTTTGAAGACTGCTAGAAGAGGAAAAGTCCCTGTAACTGTGTGATTGGTTCTTCCCTAACTTCGATACCCCCGATTCCCCCCCGTTTTTGCTTGTGTCTGTGAAGTGAACGTCACTTATATATGCTTTAATACAGAGCTTTCACTTTGCTTATCATGCAACTAAAGTCAAGAGTACATAATAGATAAAATGATCTTTTTATGAGGGGGGGCTTGGAACCAGAGTTGGAAGTGGGTCGCAATTTCGTCACCCGCGGGTACCCGCGCAACCCACGACACGCGACCCACTGAAATTTTGTCGACCCACCTGACCTACTTCTTTAGTTTGGACATTTTCGCATATTAAGTTTTTTATAGCATGCATTGAGCAAAATTAACGCTATAAACATATACAAAGTGAAGTATTAGAACTTTCAAATAACAATTTGCAGTAAACTCAGCTTTCGTCTTCGTTTTCACTAGTTCTGAGCAGGTTACGCTATCGCAAAAGTGTTGGGACCTCGATAGTTCAGCAGAATCAGTATTTAGGCAACGTTTTAAAAAGAAAGTCTATTTTCTTGTAGCAATTTCATAAAAGTTCAGTCAAGAGTATATAATAGGAAGAGTGGGAAGCTTAGCCCTCCCTAATGGAAATGGCCTGCGAGATGCTCGGCACATTAAGGCCGAAATCTCGGGGGGGGGGTACGACTTACCATTGTTCAGCATGTATTTATATGCGTTTAAACTAAAACGCATTGATTGGTTAATTGCCTACCTTATGTCAAATTTATGTGTATAAATGAACCCCCCGAGATCTGAGGGGGTGGGGGCCCCGCTTAGGGTTGTTAAGCGTGTGTTTGTATGCAGTCGAACTGAAATGCACTGATGAGGATTACGGTAGCTAAGTAGCCAATCAAATACATTTCAGTTCAATCCCATATAAACACACGCTTAACAAAGCTATGCGGCACCCCCCCCCCCCCCCGAGATCTCGGGGGGGTCCACTTATACACCTAAATTTGACATAAGGTAGGGAATTAGCCAATCAGATGCGTTTTAGTTCAAACGCATAGAAACACATGCTGAACAATGGTAAGTGGGACCCCCCGAGATTTCGGCCTTAATGTGCCGAGCATCTCGCAGGCCATTTCCATTAGGAAGCTTCCCACTCTTGGTATTATATATATACTCTTGGTTCAGTAGATTCTGGTTTATTTTTACAGCTGCGTGGCGACTACTGCAGGTGTGTTTGTATGATGCTGTTCACTCCAATCTTGGATGTGATAGCAAACTACAATTTTAGTGGTTTATATCATACACTTTATTAGTACCAATAAAATTAGGAATGAAACTCGTAGAACTGTGTCCAAATTTCAAGCTTGACATTATATAATTATTTACTGCAGGCACCTCTTTACGCTGTTTATGGAATGGTAGAGTTGCAGGCTGTTGTAGTAAGCTGTCAACATCGTTTTCGCACAAACAGTTTGTCAAGCGATGCAGAAGTATTAAAGGTTTTACGTTGCGTGATAACAAAATATTTATGCCAATGACTAAGTCAAGAAGATATATCGCTGAAACATTTTTGACTGAAGATTCAAGACAGAATAGAAATAAATAACTTTATCTTAAAGCAATATTATAACGTATAAAGACATACAAAAGAGCCAAAAGTTAGAGAAAAATGGAAAGTTTAATATAAATTGTAAATTTTCTGGTGAAATTAGCCCAAAATTTAGTGTAAAATAGGCGAAAACAAAGATATGGCCAGCTTTGATCCGCGGGTACCTACTGACCTGAAAGTCGACCCGCGGGTACCCGCAACCCACTTCCAACTCTGCTTGAAACCACCTACGTGGGAAATCCGATGGACACAGTCCCCGTCAAATGGAGATCCCCACAGGTGTCCCCCAGCATCCGCCTGGTCAACGGCGCAAATGGGTTCCAAACTCCCGGGAACACGGCTGTGTTGGGTTAATACTGAAGCATCCGGAGTCCTCAAATTATGCTGCCGAGCGGTTGAGTCCAATCCCCCACATCGTTTCCTTTCCGGAATCTCCAATGTGTGGACCTGCCAATGCTAAGACGTGTGCTGTGCCAGTAGATGCCGAAGTGCCCTCGTATAGCTTCTCCAAGCTGATTGAACCCGGAAAAGAACCACCACCACCACAACAACAACATCTTTTTATCATATAAAAAAAGAAAAATGAGTTGAGAAAAATGACTGATGTCAAAAATTCTCAAGAAACTGTTGGTAGTTTGCTAATCGCAACGACTGAATGAACACCACTTCCATTGTTCGCTAAGTGCAACAGCACCTAAAGTCTGACACAAAATTGTGAGTATATACAAAACTGTGATCACTTATACTGCATTTAATATTACATTACTCGGAGGCCCATAACATTATATATCTTCTGAATCGTCATGATGAAAGGAAAATTTTTATAAGAAACATTTCAAAAATTTCAAAATATCGCTTTATCGAGGTTTCTCTCCGGAGTATGCATGCTAAAAATCTCTCAGCAAATTCTTAAAACACGTAGAATGACGCAAGAACAAAGACAGTTGGTTAAGGTTTGAATTTTTATTAGCATTTTTTATTTCAAAATCCTCTGATCTTTGCCGCTTTTCGAACTTTGACAATCTACTTCTCGGTCTTGATAGAAACTGCGGATCTTTTCAGGATAACCCTCCCCAGGCCCAGATTCCGCAAAACTTGACCAAATGAGCTGAAATTTGGTATGGGTATGTTTTCGACCACGCTGAGTTCAAATATCGCAAAATTTTTCGATTTCGCGAAATTCGATTTTTTCGATTCCTAAGGGGGACCAAGGGGAACCGAAAAATTTTTTGTCTTCGATTTTGCTGAAAAGTTGTATTTAGGGGTTTTCGGGGTCGTAGAACACGAATCTGAGGTCGGTTTTTCGATTCAGCTTTTCGTCAGCTCAGTATAAACTTACATCTTAAGCTTACAAGTTTTGCTTATACTGAGCTAACGAAAAGCTGAATCGACAAACGGACTTCAGATTCGTGTTCTACGACCCCGAAAACCCCTAAATACAACTTTTCAGCAAAATTGAAGACAAACAATTTTTCGGTTCCCCTTGGTCCCCCCTTACGAATTGAAAAAAATCGGATTTCGCGGAATCGAAAAATTTGGCGATATTTGAACTATGCGTGGTCGAAAACATACCCATACCAAATTTCAGCTCATTTGGTCAAGTTTTGAGGAATCTGGGCCTGGGGGGGTTATCCTGAAAAGATCCGAAACTGCTCGGTACTTGATAGAAATTATTTCGTTTTCATTTTCGGGACCGCTTAGGCAGCTGCTTTAACATTGTAAACTAATGTTTAAATTTAAATTTAATGTTCCTCGGAGACCCACAACATCATATATCTTCTGAATCGTTCTGATGAGAGGGAAGTGTTTATAAGTTTTAGAATTTTGGAAAATTTTAAAATATCAGTTTATCGACGTTTTTCTACGCGTGCTAAAAATTTTTCATTCAGGACAGTTTTCCATCTGAAAACACGCGGAATGACACAAGAACGAAAAAAATCGGTTAAGGTTTGAATTTTTGTTAGCATTTTCGATTTTCAAAATCCTTCGGGCTTTGCCGCTTTTCCAACTTTGACTCGCTACTGCTCGCTCAGTACTTGATAGAAAATTTTTGCGTTTTCATTTTCGGGACCGCTTGGGCATCTGCTTTAACGCAGTGAAAGTAGTATTGTGCGTTGGCCGGTGCGGTCAAGGGCCGTCCATTGGCCGGCCAAGCCATTGGCCGTTGGCCGAAAAAATCTCAGCCAGTTGGCTTGGCCGGCCATTGGCCGTTGGCCGTTGGCCGCTGGTTGGCCAATGGCCAACTGCTGGCGAAGCTCAAATTTACTGATTTTGTGTGTTGCTGAATTCAACTGTGTCGCAGAATTTAATTTTGCTGCATAATATCGCGCACATATTGCATTATAATCGTTACATTAGATACATTACTACAGATTTTCAGTTTACCTACATAAGATGTTGACACTTAGCTCTAACTTTGCAATACGTCCGTACTCATTTATCGTAGTTACAATTATTTTTCAATAAAATTTGCTAATTGCATGCAAATTTTAATTGTGCTAACAACTTAGTTTTTAAATTTGTCTAGTGGTTAACGTCTCATCAATTCATTGTAGTCCTCCAGCAAAATTAAACAGAATTATCGCGGATTGGAGCTAGAGTTTGGAAAAACCATTTTGAATAAAGTTTAATTAAGTTGAAGTATAATTAAGCACGGTAGACGAATAAAAATAGTAAATTCCATTATCCAGCGTTGGCAAATAGCTAAACAACGGCCAATGGCTTACAAACAGGCTACGGCCAACCAGCGGCCAACGGTCAACCTTAGCTGTTGCCTGTTGGCCGTTGGTCGGCCAAGTGCCATTGACCATCGGCCAACGGCCAACCAATTGGCCGTTGGTCATTGGCCGTTGGCTGGCCAACTTCAAACTCCGGCCAAGCCAAGCCAAGCCAAGCCAACCAAGGAAAATTTCGGCCAATCCCAACACTAAGTGAAAGTCATGTTTCAGGATTTGAAAGTTGATTTTTTTGAAAAATTACTATTTTTGACCCAAAATTTCAATATACTGGTATCGAACAAATTGTGTGTAGATAAGTCATGCTAAATATGCCTTCTTTGCTGAATGCAACGATGTCAAAATGTTGCCGCTACGACGCATATTGCGTGTGTTCTATAAATTTGTAAAAATTTTCCTCTCTTTCAACAGGATTTCGAGGAAATAGTATCTCTATGTAACAAATAACAAGTTTACCCAAAATCCTATTGAAAAAGGACAAATGTTTGAAAAGTTAATCCGCAAGCAATATGAGTGGTAGCGGCAACATTTTGACATCGCTGGATTCAGCAAAGATGGCATATTTAGCATGACCCATCTACAGTCAATTTTTCGATACCAGTATATATATTGAAATTTTGGGTCAAAAAGTGGTAATTTTTCAAAAAATCAACTTTCAAATCTTGAAACATTACTTTCACTGCGTTAAAGCAGATGCTTAAGCGGTCCCGAAAATGAAAACTCAAAAATTTTCTATCAAGTACTGAGCGAGCAGTAGCGTGTCAAAGTTGGAAAAGCGGCAAAGATCAAAGGATTTTGAAAACCGAAAAATGCTAACAAAAATTTAAACCTTAACCGATTTTCTTCTTTCTTGCGTCATTCTGCGTGTTTTCAGATGAAAAACTCTCCTGAATGAAAAAATTATTAGCACGCGAAGAAAAACATCGATAAACTGATATTTTGAAATTTTTCAAAATTCAAAATTTTATAAACACTTTCCTCTCATTATGACGATTTAGAAAATATATAATGTTATGGTTCTCCGATAAATATTAACTGAATTAAGAGTAATATCACCGTACCGAGTAATGAATTTTTTATGCACGAACCCCAGATTCCTGCAAGAACATCCACCCACTCATAACTCACATTCAATTCTGCCAAATCGATCAACACTAGGAATAGTTCGAGAGAGGCAGGGGTGGTAGTAACGAGATGGTGAATAAACTCTCGTTGAGTAGATTAAAAGTTGTAATAGGACCAAACCACCAAAATGTAGAAAAAATTGAGTTACGGAGCCTCAAAGGGGTCAAAAATGGCGACACCGGTCAACCGGTTAAAATGGGTCAAAATTGATGTCAACTGCTCTAAGTTTTGCTGTGGTTGGCTGATTTGGCTGAAACTTTACGTGTAGATTGTGGTTGGAATGATGTGCTTCTGGGCACCTGGGGAACTCACCAGAATGCGGCATACGTAAGTACTCGATACTTACATACGTGATGTTGCAAATGGAAAAAACTAAAATTTGCAGAAATCGCATAGTACGGGTATCATATGAAAGCTCTCGTTGCGCAGATAAAAAGTGTAACAGGATCAACACCTGTAAATATGCCCAAATGGATATATGTACCTCAAAAAATGACGGCGGCAACCCGTTCATGCAAATAAGCTTGTTTGTTTTAATCCTAGGCTCTTCGTTCAAGGACATATGTCCCTTAATATATAATCGAAAAAAATGACAGCGGCAACCCGTTTATGTAATAAGCTTGTTTCTGTTTTAATCCTAGTCTCTTCTGTCAAGGGATAATCTGGCAGTTTTGGACAAACCTGTCTCTGTCTGAAGCAGATATCCTGCAAACGCAAAATTTATGCAAAAAATGCAAAATGCAAAAACATTTCATGCCATAGGTGTGTTGGGAAGGGGTGACTCGACTCATCCTATCAAACCGACAACTTTGACAAATTCCAGCTACATACCTCCCACCAGATTTTCAGATGTTACTACCCCCCTCCAGGCGCCGATTTCATCATTAGTCACAAGTTCACAAGTTCACAAGCCACAAGCAAAGTCCCTGCCTGTGTTATGTGCACCACAAGTTGATTTCCAGTTTCAGTTTCATTAAGCCACAAGTCACAAGTTCACAAGTCCCTGCAGACAACTGCAAATCCCCACAAGTCGAAGCAGCACTTGTGGCATTCAAATAACAATTAATTAAAAAATAATATAAATTAAATTTTCACTCATATTGAGCTACAATTAAACTTTCTGAACTTCAAAACAATAAACAGATACACTAATGTTTTAATGAACATTCTCCATCACCAATATTTGCTAACATTACACATTTTTTCTTGTTAGAAATGCATTTTTAACGCACCTTTAAATAACTTCAGTTTATAATGTTTCTATGGGTTAAGACTCATGTATTATTTTGAAATTCAAGACCACTTTTTGTTTCACTAATTTTCTTGTTTTTATGAATTATTTATTACTTGCATCGTTTTACTGCAGTGCCGAGGACTTTAAACACTGGTTTGCACCAAATGTGGTTAGCGGATTTGCTGCTAACACTTGGTTAACAAGAAGTTAACCACAAACTGTTTTGCACCAAATGTGGTTAAATTAACCACTTGCTAACCAAATGCTAAGCAAGTGGTTAACATGTGGTTAGCTAACCCTGCTCTTGAGCAGGGTTAACCAAGAACTTGCAGTGAATTTTCACGTTCTGGCAAGAAACTTACAGACCAAACCTTAGAACTAAGAAAGAATAAATGGAATGCATGTTAGAGTATATATAACAGGTTGAAGTGATCCAACATTTTTACGTGATTCATATGTAAGTTGGTAAGAAACGTTAAAAATATCTTCTATTTCTCAAATCAGTAGTGTTCTTTAAAAGTACTTGTATTCGAATTATAATTTTTGGGGAGTTGATCACAAGATGTCGCTGCTTTTATATGATCTCTAGCTTTTACCAATTGCATAGTGAGATTTTGTCTCACGAATGTTTTTGTACCTACTTTACAAGTAATTATAAAAGTTCATTTTCGTATAAACAGAAAGTACAAGATAAGAATTATATAGATACACGACACTGGAATGTGTTTAATCGTGAGTGAAGCTTACTAAAATTTCAATGTAATGAATTGGATAAACTAGTACAGCGGCGTAATCTGATTGGTTCAGAGAAGTTCCGCCTCAAACTCCTGCTAACCATTTGCTAACCATATGCTAACCACATTTGGTGCAAGGGAGTTACTGCTAACCATATGGCTTTGGTTAGCAAATGGTTAACCACATTTGGTGCAAACGGCCGTAAAGTCTTCCTTTTGTATTCTGATGTCTTCTGCGTGTCTCTTTTTTGTCCACAAGTGTTTCGCTCAACTTGCAAGCTCTGACGTCATTTCAGCGTGCTTACTGGCTTGTGACTTGTGGACACAAGTTGCCAGAAAGTTGGATGAAACCTAATTTTTGACAACTTGTGGCCACAAGTCACAAGTTGTGGCTTGTGAACTTGTGACTAACGATGAAATCTTCCCCAGATTTTCGGCCAACAAGTGCTCTTTTTAAGGAAAGCCGATGCTTTCAAGTTTTTGTTCAGCCATACCTATGTTTAATGCTGCGGTTGGCTTGGCTGCAAGACAAATAAACAGTAATAAGTAGATTAGGAGCTTTTGCTATCGACAAAAGAACGTTACTACCACATGTAACAGGGCCGTTATTGTCGTGGATGCGATTTCGAGGTGAAACATCGACACGGGTTTGTTTAGACGTTCGTGGACGAATCTAGACTAGCGACTCTAGTGTAACTGGAAACTGCGACTATGAAACGAACTTAACTAATAGTGTCACAGAGCAGAAGTTACCTTATTGCACTAAGATTTGTTGATCCGCATTTCAAGTAAGTATCCAGCAATTCACCTGTTCACCTGGCTGCTAATCCTAACAAGAAATGACTTAGTTTATTTAGGATATCGTTTACATCAATATCGAAATCGACATTTTACACAGATTTTCAGAAACAAACCAACATCAAATTTCTATCTTTCATCGCGCCGACCCAGTCTCTTTGCAATGGCATCTTCTTCTGGAGGTGGTCTAATTCCAAGCTCTTCTTCCAGCTTTCGTACTCTGGCTTCTTCGTCTTTTAAAAGTTTCTCACGATTATACCTGGGAAAGGAACTCGTCTGCTGCTGAACCTAAACCGTAAAGTACAAAAGAATAAATTTAGTTGCAATATACTAGTGATTTTCACATGGTAAATAGGTGAATAAGGTAAATGAAATATTTTCACATGGATAAACCATTTTCTGTGACTGCATTTTACGCTTACCAAGCGTATTCGCCCAATATTTATAAAATTCATAAAGTTAACATATTTTAAAAACTGACATTTCCAAAAAATTGTAAGAATTGGTACGTAGATGGTTTAAGATTTTAACTCTGTAATTCAGCAAGCTCATTACAAATGTTAACATTAATCGATATGTTACCCATTCTGTAACTTGGCATTCAGAGTTTCGCTTGTTTTTTCGTTTTCCTAGAGCATTCTCTTCGATCAGCATTTCCTCCAACTCGTATGTAATGTCGCAGTTGAGCGTATCTTTGGGAGGTACAAAGATTGGTGCAACATTTTTGCGCAAAACTTCCTTGAACTGAATTCGGACAATAGCCTGAAGATCTTGTGCACACTTGATACGCTCATCGTCCTTAAGGCACAGAAGTCCCGCCAAAATCTGAACAAACTCCCCGTCGGCCACTTTGGGTACTGGTACTTTGGTATTTGAGAGAACGTCGTAGCATTGTTCTGAGGAAAATCCTGAATGTATTTCGTATGGACGACGACCTAAATAAATTAGACATATTACTATGTATTCAAAAATCTGGCAAGACACTCTAGGTAAGAGTAGGATCAAATAAGTGCTGCTAACAGACCACATTTGAATTATTTATATTTGAGATTCAAGAGATTCAAATCTAATCCAACCGCGCATCCACATGGAACTACGTTGGACCTTTCTTTGGATATAGCTGATAACGGATTTACCACTTTTATGAAATTATACGGGAGATAACAGCCGATTTTCATTATTGATACCAATCTTTTCTTGATAATTCGGAAAACAAATTATCTAGGGTGTGGTATATAAAGCACCCCATACACCGCATGTAAAGATATGACACTTCGAACGGTCACTGGCCACGTACTGGCGGATCTTACCGGACAATAGTTCATACACGGTGACTCCCAGAGACCACCAATCTGCTGCAAAATTGTAGCCATCCCGCTTTCGCAAAACTGTGCCGAATACTTCTGGCGCCTAAATAAATAGACAACATTTGTAGCAAGTTGGAAATACTACCAATACGGTTTTTCTTACAAATCAGAACCAAGCATAAATGGCGATAAGTGGTGGTAAGCAGTAATGTGTTATTTTATGCTCTCTGAAATTTTCTAAACTATAGACATCAGAAATTAAATACACAACGATAAATTTTGAATTTAGAATTAATCTGTGCAAATTTAAGTTAACATTGTAATAAGGAGACGTTGTGTCTGTCCTTTTTGTGAGTTTAATGTGTATTGGTAATGTGTCAATTTTAAGGTGGAATTGTTGTGAAAATGTTAATTTAAGAGAGATATGTGTTTGTGTAATTTTGATTTGAAATCTGTTAATTGTCCACTTTCCACGAATGCTCTATTTTTGAAATTTATTATGAAGTCCTGTACCTTTTCGGGGTTTCCCCCCTTTTGTATTCGTTCTATTTTTCATTAAATGTGGTCTCAGTTACTGAGCCGTTAGGTTATTTAAAGCTTTTGATTTATTATTTGTATTGAGGTCTAGTTTGTTCTCATCGGCGGTTTCACTCCGTTCGTTAGGTGTCACTTAGGAATTAACTTGGCGAGATCCTGCCCAATTCAACTGGAACATACCTCTCCTTCAGGTTCGACGTTCCCATTAGCGCACAGTTACCACACGTAAAGTTTGGTTAGTCCACTTCCAACTTTACAACATGGCTTGGTATTAAATTGCACAATGGGGAGAATATGATATATTCTCCTGTGCCAACTGATGCTTAACAACTTTCAAACAGCAACTGCTGGGCATGGAACGAGGCCTCTCCCAGTTATGTACCGACACAGCTAAGTCAAATCTTTATTTTAATAATTCGTTATTTATATGTTTATACTTCAGAAATTTTGACTTCCCAACGGTACTCTTTCACAAACGCGCACTCTTATGCACAAGGAACACTTGAGTTGACTGTGGAGGAAGGCAGATGTACTGCGTTTTCGCATCTCAAAACAAGAAACTTCAAAATTGTCTTTTATTGCTTAGAGCATAGACATGGCACTGAGGTGACAGAATATTTCCCACTAATTGTTGTGTACTTATCCGAGACTTTCAAGGAGCTAACCAGTCAACGTGGGAATCCACTTTGAATGGAGCTAACGGGTGATCAGGATTCAGTAGTAAGCGCATCGTGATCACTTCTGCCCCGACAGAAGCCTTGCCTACGCCTCGAGTAATTGCATTTGTGATTATGGACCCCGAGCAAAATGGGTCTGGCGTTACCCCTCATCGCGAAAGCAACTGGGGTGTGGCACAAAGGGAAAACATACACAACGTTTGTAGCAAGTTGGAAATATTAGCAATAAGGTGAACTAAGCATAAATGGCGATAAGTAGTGGTAAACAGCAACGCCCTTGTTTTATGCTTTCAGAAAATTTCTAAAATATAATCATCAGAAATCTCCTTCAAAATTAATTCGGATTCACATTACTATTTTCAATGATATATGACCCATTTTTCTTTTACCTGAAGACTATTGGATGCTTTGACAACAATACGGTAGTAGCATAAATTTATCGGCAGGTATTTCATTCCTCTTTATAAGTTAAAATTAATCTCTAATCCGAAATTAGGTACTATAACCAGAACTATTTTCGACAAGCAGCATTCGATGCTACTGCTTGAATATGGAAATAAATAGTTACCAATAACTACAGTCTGTCAAGGCGCGTCTTGCTATATTACTATAACCAAGAGTGCACAAAGATAAGAGTATGACAGTAAGCCTAGTCTCTGTCATCAGAGCAGAAACTATGCTCTGTTCGCTAACGACTGACCCCCTCCCCCAAATTGGACCCATCACTTCAAAAAAATTTAAGTTCTAAAGCTCGAAAACAAAACTTCATTTGTGTTTTCAGTTTGGCTTTCATTTCAAGACTTTCATGAAATCCTAATGGGCGGCTGTCAACAATTATTTAACAAAGAACAGGCAGAAGAAAGAAAGAAACTTTATTTCTGTCAAAGCTTTAATTCTTTCTTGTTTCTCTCATCCTTTGAAACAGGAATCATGGTTTGCACAGCGATACTTAGGGTTTGCACAGCGGTACTGAAGGTTTGCACAGCTGGAAAATGCCCAGTTAACAGTCATTTATGTTTCCTTGGAAATTTTATGCACCCCTTCCTTTAGCTTAAATGTTGTTGCGGTTGCTTATATATCTTCACTTACAGAAATTTACTACGTGTTTATCATTGTCGCTTCTCCTGTTCAGTGGTTCAATTCACGTTCACGCTTCTTTTATCGGCCATAGGACTACAATGGCGAATCCCCTTCACTGTCCAATCTACATGCATGAACGATTTTAAAGTCTGCTAGAGCGTGAAGCATGCAAGCGAAAGCCCGCTGTGATCATACTCTGGCAGTAGCTCTTCAGTCCTCCCAACAGAGGTCAAGAAGTTGTCGGCCGCTCAGCGATGAGGCTTTGCCCTTAAAGTAGCCCGACGTTGCAGTACTATCTTTGACTAGTTTTTGTTTTGAGAACTTAGAAAATTCTTCGCTTTGCCGATTTCTTCATGATACATGGCGAGCTCTCCTTCATAAACGGTATCAATCAGTTCTGGGAAACCCAGCCTGACACAGGGCCAAATTGGGGTAAACGCATCCTCATGTCTGTCCGCAATGTGCTGCGCGATCAGCCTCGCCTATTTTTTGTGCAGCGTTAACTATAATCGGGATTTACAGCTTTCTAATACTACACTACCGAAGATGGCGCACGTGTGGTTCCCATTAGGGAAGCTAAGCTCTGGTACACTACCACTATGTCTAGCGCCGTGGCTGGCCCTTACGATAAGATTTTAGCTGTACTTTATAGCACCAATAACAAACTGATCTCAATTACTAATATTGCCCGTAACTTGCTCAAGTGGACTATGCTATATGAAATAAGTAACCTGTTGGGACGTGCCTAAAAGAAAAACACGTCTTTACACCGGATCTTAGCACGCCAACTGAGGTTAAATCCTCTCATTATGTGACGGGTTGCAGAAAGAAACGTTTAAAAGTTAGAAAAAGATTAAAAAGAAAAAAGAGGAAAACCTAAAATTAAATGAGAAAAGTTGATTTAACAACTAATGGTCCGACCACTGACTTGTAGTAATGTTCAGAGTGTGGTTTTGTCTCGAAATTTCGTTTCGAAATCGTCTGAAAGAAACTGAACAAATAGACATAGCCAAAGACTAATTGTTGGCAAAGAATGACGCACAGGTTGAACTACTATAAAAGGAATGAACAAATTCAGAAAAGAGAACTTTCAGCCGCGAGTGTCTGGTGTATGACTCTGTTTCTCTGTTTTGCTGGCTTTGGTACCGACTATATTGACGGTTCTCTGCTATACTTGTTTGCTGTAAATAAACTGCTTTTGTTAGCTACTGCTCCTTGGACCTCACCTGAAGCCCAGGACACTACGCTCTGCTCGCACGCTTGCTACATTTGGCAGCAGACCGTGATTATATCATATAACATTAAACCGCTACAACATTAAACGACTGTGTACTTTCATTGAACTTTGTCGCCCAGTAATAATGATTACCTTCAATCCTTTTGAATGCTGTTTCATCTGGCTGTGTGACGATTCCACCAAATTTAATTAGGCTGAATTGAAAGGTCATTTGTCAACTGTCACTTAACTCAACAGGGTGACTCGTCTTAAAATAGAAATCTATTGAATTCTGGGGTCTCTTGCGCTTCCCCCCCCCCCCCAGCCATAACTTTTGATTTTTTTGACCATTAACTTTGAAATTTGGTCTGGGTGCACACTGGAGGCTTATGAATTCAAAAATTAAAAAATTTTAAATTTTAAAGAACTTAAAAATATTTTAAAAATTAGTTTGGTAAGGGGGAACCAAGGGGAACCGAAAAATTTTTTGTCTTCGATTTTGCTGAGCACGAGCGCTGAGCACGATTCTGAAAACCGTTTGTCGTTAGCTCAGTATAAGCTTACATGTTAAGCCTACAACCTTTGCTTATACTGAGCTAACGAAAAGCTGAATCGAAAAACGGTTTTCAGATTCGTGCTCAGCGCCCCTGGAAACCACTGTATGCAACTTTTCAGCAAAATCGAAGACAAAACATTTTTCGGTTCCCCTTGGTCCCTTGCCAAACTAAAATTTAAAATTTTTTAAATTGAAAGCCTTCAGTGTGCACCCAGACCAAATTTCAAAGTTATTTGTCAAAAAAATCAAAACTTATGGCTGGGGGGAAAGCGCAAGGGACCCGAATTCTGCTACAGTATAGTGGCTGAACCTATTCCATTGCTCCCAAGCGAAGATTTTAAGTTAAAATTAGTTTTTCAAACACTTGTAAAAACTAAAATTTGTTATCAATTGATATTTGAAAAGTCTGATAAAAACTTAAGCATTATGTAATAAATTCAGACAGGGAAATCATTTAATTTCAAAATGTTTAAATAAAATCATATGGTTTAAGATAAAACAGTAGCAACTAGAAATTTTGAAATTCAAAATGAAATTATATTTGCTTTATACATAAATTAAAATATTGCATGATAAAATAGTGGGATACCTAAAAAACGTCAATGAATTCAATCCTAAAACAAAAATTTATAATTTTGCAATAATGGTGAATCATTTTTAACTAAAGATTCAGTTGACAACTAGTTAAGAAAATTTAATCGTCTTTAATGAATTGAAGCAAAAGTATAACGACTAATAACTAGTATTTGCATATTTGCATGTAGTTCATAACTAACTCTCAGTTTTCTTTCCTTTTCACCCTTCTTTCTTCTTTCCAACTCTCCTTCATCTTTAAGTGACCATTAAATTTGACATATAACTGTCAACATTTTGACAGCGGCATGCCCTTTTTGGGGGAATCGTCACACAATAGTTTCATCTTTACCCCAATAAAGTCATTTCCAGTGATTGTGGCTAATGTTATGATTACTTCTAACGCCTTTGTCTTTATTTGATCCTTCATCATTAGTCAAGCTGATTTGTTATTGCCGGTTGGTATCAGCTGTAATTGCTTAATGGAGTATAAACTATACGTTTAATCCTCTTTCTGAAAGAATCTTTTCTCTCTCTCCTATTTATCTCTTTATGTTGGACAAAGTTGCCGCTGGAGTTGACTGTGTGTAACCTAGTGTCCTTTTGCGAGTTCTGTTATACGTGATATTCCCGCCTAGTCATGTCTCTTCAAGGTGTTTGCTCGATGTAACCGCGCCCGCCCAGGGATTGGGCGACCGTCCTTCTGTCTTTATGCTTTGCTAGTCACTTGCACTCTTGTGTGGTCTGCTTACTATTTACTGTGATGAATAGGAAAGACGAACCGCCAGTGATCTGGAAAGAGAGAACTCGTGAACAGCGCTACTATCCCAAACGGCCAAGTCATCCGTCTTGGTCCCAAAGTCAGCATGCTGGAAGAGCATCGTCCTGGACGGCCAGTGATTGTCTGCTCGCTGCAGAAACATTCCTCCGTTTTCCTCAGTTGTTGTCCAAAGCCCAAACGCACAAGTATTGTTCCATAGATACTGAAGGACTGGACCATGATGGGGATAAATACGCCGGTAGTAAAGTAAACATTCTACAGCTAGCGTTTTCGTCCGATCCTGAAGATATTTATATCTACTGCATCGGATTTATGACGGACTTGAAGGCCATCAATTTTCATCGAACCTTTAACGATTCCTTAGCGACGGCCAATGTCATCTTTTCGCCAATGGATCTCATAACGATGGCCAGCGCCTTTAGGATACCTACCAGATTCTTCTCCATCGTCTGGTTGAAATATCACGAATCTTTCTGTCCATCGTCAGTACTTCAAGCGCTCGGGACAGCAAACGGTTGGTCTGGCCTATCAAATGAAGTTTCTGTATGGAATTGAAAAGAGTGAACAAATTTTGGACTTGATTTGGTCCCCTTTGTTCACCAGCTTGAGTATGCTGTATCTGACACTGCATACCAGTGGAGAATTGCTCCGTACTGTTTCCGCAAGCTCCTGACTGGAAATATTACAACTGACACAATCATAGCTCTGCTAAACGGGTGTCGCGATCATATTTCTATTACCACCTTGTCTTTGGGACATCATCACAGAGGCAAGCGCCGTCAACATCGTTCGACTAAAATCCTAAAAACTAAAAACCTCCATCCCCTAATTTTGTATATCGTCGACCTTCGGTTAGGTTTGCTTAAGTAGGTGAAACTGATGCAGACTACATTCTGGAGTATGTTTTTCTTTCAGTCACTCAAAAGTAAGAGGTATACGACTCCGAAGCACACCTGAATTGGTTCAGTTCACACACCTTCAGTTCCTGGATGGTACTGGTCTCTCTGACGCAGTGTGGTTGGACAACGCCCATCCAGCTCGGGAGATGTTTCGGACTCCGCCACCATGGTCGGAAAGGCGCCGTCCGCGAATTCGATCTTCCGGATGTTGTGCCAACCTCCGACCAAGCCTATGGCTACTGTGTCGTTGCAGTCCTTGAGGCTCCAGTAGAACCAGACGATACTGGTTTAGAAACTGAATATGATAATCCGCCAGATGATGAACCGGATGTGTATGGTAGTGTTGCAACTTTTATTAGAGACTTTAGGTCGAACTCTTCGTTGGCTACCGATGACCCGCGTATTGTTCATCCTGAGGATTATAGGATTATAGAGAGAGGGCCTATTCAAGATTTGCTCTGTTACTCATCTAGGGACTACCCAACTAGGTGTCGTAGGTGTAGCTTTTAAATAAGATTACTATCTATTTTAGATTCAGTTGGATAAATTTAAAAAAATAATGTTTAGGTGAATGAGCTTATGGTGTACATATGGCTGACATAAATTTAGTAGACTATATAGTGATTTATTTTTATTAATTGTAGTAACATGACGACGTATTCTTCACTATCTGGTATTCTTTCTCATGATCGGTTTGCCGATTGCCCTAATATTGCTAAGCGTTTTGATCACTGGATCACGGTTTTGGAATGACTATCTTTAAACTATGTAAATGATGATGCTCTAAGCCCCTGGACTTTATAATATTTTAAGCATCCAGATGCTTGTTTTCCGAAATTGGCTCATCTCCTCGTTGCCGATCATAATTTACAATTTGCATCTTTAAATTCACATGAATCATCCTACTTCCAAGCTAGAGGACAGCCTTTCCTAGAAAACTAAGCTGCTGCACTTTTTACTCAAATGCTTAATGCTACTGCATTCGCTCATGAACGAGATCTGTGTCTGCGTAATTTAGGTACTTGTGCATAAGTATTTCAAACCGTGCTAGTCCTCAACCAGGTCTTAGGCATATTCGTCTTGCTGATTATACACTGCAAGATATTTATGTATGCGACTACCGCAGTAGTACTGTTTACGGTCAAGAAAACATGGAGAAATTTTTTCCCGTTCCTGAATTTATGTCAATCAATAGTACTTCCTTAGATTGCGCTGAATCTGACCTGTTTGGGTTAGGAGTTGTTTTTGCGCACTTGCTTTCTATATCGATCCTTTTCAGGCTGCATCGCGCCTTGCCTATCAGTGCTAGCGTATGGTGACTACACATTATCCTTAAATATAGTTACTTCCCCTGAAGCTCTGCATGTTATCCGCAGGCTACTAAGTCCTCTTCCCGCTAGGCTACCTTCCGCTGTAGTCTTGCTGCTAGAACCTTACTTTGAATCCACTCGACGTAATCCTAATTTGCTCCCGTTAGAAGCTATTGCGACTACTGTTACAGTTGCGACGAGATCCTTTTCTCCGGACCTCTAGCCCGCCTTCTACCCAAGGCAGTCAGTCAAAAGGCAGTCGCTCGACACTGTCTCTTTGTTCTTCTAATTCTATAACTCCTTTAATGACCAAAACTTGCAGTTTAGCTTGCAGAACACTGACGGGGACGAACCTTCGACTTCAGCTGCAACAGCGACAGCTCCTTTAGAACGACAGCATAACCTGACTAACTTCCCTAATCCATGCAGCCTTCGTCAAGCACTTCCTAGCGCGTGTCGAGCCTCTCTGACGCCAGTTCTAATTTCAAGTGGTCTCGAACTGATTGAATAATTTTGTTTTTATGCCTTTTGTGTCCATGCCCTGCAGTAGAGCTCGTCTTGACGTAATACAAAATATAAAAAAGATTAATTTCAAAGTATAGAAGCAACCTTCTGCATATTTTGGTTTTTCTACTTTGTTCTGTACTTGCCACTGGCAGCACGCGAGATGCGTCCTACCAGATTTTCTTGTAGTGTATTATTTATTTGCTTGTACTGACTGTTTATTATGTCCCTGGCAGCACGCGAGTGGCGTCCTTCCACGTTTGTTTGTTTTTGCATTTCCTGTCCTTTTGATATATAACTGTATTCTGGTTGCACGCGTTGCAATTTTTACTTAACGTTTATTGTGAGCAATATCAAGGGTGAGGGCTAGGTCTAGAGTGCATAAAGTAAGAGCATGTAGAACAAGCAACATAAAGTAAGAGAAAAACTCTTACACTAGCATGCACAAATCATACTAGGTATGCTCGGTTCATTAACTCGGGACCCCCCCGTAACTTCCGGGGAGGGGGTCCCACTTTGCACTAAATACACGCTTTCATATAAGCGTGTGTCTGATGGCATGTAAGCGTCATGATTGGCCCATTAGCCGAAGGCTTATGGTAGTTAATTTATTAGCTATTTTAATTAATTAATTATAACTTTAATTAGCTTAATGCAATTTAAAAACTAATTCGACAACTTTGTAGCGTTTTGTCTGCTCTTTTCAATGATATAAAAATTATTGCAGACTACATTCCTTCGAATATTTGTAGTATGCAACAATTTTTATATATCATTAAAAAGAGCAGAAAAAATGCTACAAAGTTGTCGAATTAGTTTCTTAATTGCATTAACCTAATTAAAGTTATAATTATTTAATTAAAATAGCTGATAAATTAACTACCATAAGCCTTAGGCTAATGGGCCAATCAGCAATCGCTTATATGAAAGCGCGTAACTAGTGCATAGTAGCCGCATAGTGGGACCCCACCCCCCCTGGAAGTTACGGGGGTGGGGTCCCGAGTTAATAGCTAGCATGATTTGTACATGCTAGTCTAAGAGTTTTTTACTCTTACCATTATTTACTCTTGGCTAGGTTTTACTGAAATTAAATTTAGGATTGGCAACTTGGTTATTTTGGGGTCAGCATTTGACCTGTGCTGTCCGCTTTCTCTAACCTTTAAATGTAAACAAATTTTAGAAAGCTTTTTGGTTATATGAGCAAATCTCATAACAAAATTTGGCTTACTTCATCTGCTTATCTCTGGAAATTGGAACAGCACAAAAGGCAGCAAACAAACAAAAGCTGCACTAAGTACTACCAAGAGTGCATAATATATATTATGTACTCTTGGTAGTGCGTTTTACATAGTTCTGGAGAATAACTAATGAAACTACATCAAAATAAGTTTTGGATTAAAAACTAAATTTTTGTAATCTGACACTACGACTACACTTTACTCACAACAAAGGTAAAATTTTAGACTCACTCAAGTGTCAAAAAATAGATTTGGACTTTTCTTTTAAGAAATAATATTAATGTTAAAATTAATTACATACATTTTCTATTTAGATTAATATTATTATTTTATATAACCTGAAAACAATAACTATTTTCCAATTTTGTTTCCAGAGTAACTTTACTAAACGTGAAACTTATGACAGGAGCAAGTCCGTTAGAATTTTGATTAAACTGTTACTAGACATTTACACGCATAATTACTTGAAATAATTTTATTTAATGTTGTTACAACCCTTTGATCCGAAGAAAGCCTTGGTAGCCATCCCCCTCTTTGCAACGTGGATAAATTTTCTCAAAGTCATCTACTTTGGTATGCGCACTCCGTACTAAGGGTGTGCGCATACCAAAGGAACACCCAAAAGCTTATATACTCGACATTTGATCAACTGAGTGTAGACACAATCTGGACTTCCACATAATGTTGCTCCAATGGGAATTTAACGAAAGACAAAATCGTTGGAGCAAATAAGTTTAATATTTTACAAACATAACTAAAAATAGAAAATTGTAAAATGTTTGAAAAATACCTGGACTAATTCCTCTTCCTCATAATACTTCGTTTTTTTCAGTTGTAGTGTTTTTAGCGAAATTTTATAACCTGAAAATGCTTTCAGTTGTAACTCTCGAACAAGTTACACTTAAAACAGATTTGGCGAGGTACGCTTGATTGACTGGAACGGCCACTCTCCTCCAGGTCCCCGTTTCTTATGCGCAAAGGCTAGACGTATTGCTAATCACTTCAAACTTTGCGTCGACGTGCCTAAAATCACTGTAAAACACATGTTTGCAGGGCTATCCCTTGTAATAGACACACTTGATTCACTGATGCTTGAGAAGCGTACCATGTAGGGTGTGGTTCCACTGAAGGAAGAAGCCAATGCCCCATCCTCGATGACAGTGGCAATGTTGAAATCGGTGAGGTGGGAATGCCCTTGCTCGTCCAGCAGTATATTATCAGGCTTCACGTCCCTGTGCAAAATTTTGGATTTATGCAAATAGTCCAGTGCAAGACTGATTTCCAGCAGATAAAGTTTTGTTTGTTCCAAAGAAAATGGGCCTAGAATAAGATAGACAAGCTATGATTCTAATTTTAGTCTTGTCTTCTAATTACAATCTTGCCGCTGATAGATAACATTATCGATGTACCTGCCCACTGCAATCCTATATTTATTTTAGTATTATTTCTTATTGGAGACATTTCTTTTAGTGTTCACAGTCCATTGTACGAGGTAGATAACAGGACAAAAGCTTGAGAAACGTAGATGACGGTTTATAAAACGTAATCCCCTCCCCAAGCAGTATTGATGTATAGTGTCGTTGAGGTTGCTCACATTACACTGCCGTGGCGATACCGTAAGCTAAATTCCTTCAATGGGTCACAGTCTTCTGAGTAGCCTTCCCTTAGTTGAGGTTCTACCACCTGGTCATACCTATCAAACAAAGTATGACCGTTCAATTTAATAACATAATATTGGAACATACTAACCCGTAGTTTTCAAATGATATCGCAAATCACCGCCACAGAGCAGATCAAAAGCCGTAAAGAGATATTCGTTGTCTTGAAAGGAAAACCAAAGATTGACCAGAAATGGGTGATTTAGATTGGATAACAGTTTGGCTTCTCTCAGCACATTATCAAATGTCTGTCTCTCAACGCAGGCAATCTTACTAATATATTTCAGAGCATACAGTCGTTTTGTGTCCAGCTTTTGAACTACGGCGACCTTACCGAAGGAGCCTCGGCCAATGTTTCGGAGAACCTTAAAGGAAGACAGGGAAATATCGGAATCACCGTCTGAACCTTGAGAACTGGACTGATCTTGACCCATTAATCGGTAGTTAGTTAGCAGTTAATTATTGCAGGGGCCGACAGATTCATGATTTGAGCTGAAATTAAGATCTGTACATAACGCACCCGATGATACATATAGTTTTTTAGATAACCTAGTACGCACTCGATACAATGATGTCAAAACGAGGGTATATGAAGAAGGTAAGCGGATAGACTAGATCAGCGACTAGATTTTGGGCAATTTGTCCTGGTCTCTGCTTCTTGTGAACATTGAACAGAAGTATAGGGAAACATTTTTGTAGCTGTGAAAGGCAAGGCGGGAGATTCAATCATTATGAATGAAGAGAAAATCCATTAAAGGTAACTAATCTGGTTAACCAGCATTACACAATATATATAGATATCTTCGTCCACCTTAAGAGATTTAAAGCCTATACAGTTTAATTACTAGAAAGAAGTGTCGTTGCTAAAACTTGGTACTTCCAATAAGGACTCTTTAGTATTGGGACAAAATTTGAAATTTCAACAACGTTTTGAGTGTTTTAGGAGATAAGTGAAAACCACTCCACTAAAAAGTGGTAAAAACTACTGGAAAATCCAGTATGTTTGGTGTTCAGCGATTTATCAGATTTGTAGAATCTGCTACTTATTCCAGCACAAATTACAGGAAAACCCAGTATTTTTCCCCTCCCTAAAATTATGGGAGGTCTATAGTATATAAATAATACTTAATATCTTGCAGAAATTACTAGAATTTCCAGGGTGGTCGTCTGTTAAAGAGTTCTACCACGATTATGCAGTAAACTTTACTAGTTATTTCTACTAGTTTTAAAAATATTGAACCTACTTTAATAGGAAAATACTAATTTATGACTCCGCTACGTCTTTATTGCAATGGAACACTTTAGTTTACTGTAATTACACTTACAGTTTCTGTACTTTCATAAACTAAATAACTTTAATTTTGTTGTTCTCAGTCGCATTTTATTTACACTTACACTTACAGTTTCTGTACTTTCATAAACTAAATAACTTTAATTTTGTTGTTCTCAGTCGCATTTTATTTAAATATCTAATAGCGTACAAACCCGGGTTGCCAACCTTGCGTCACTGTGTGTATATATACGCTCATGCCTTTGTATGAGTTTATATATAATTGTCTACTAATCCTGTCACGACGTAGCCGCTTACATGCATCAGCATCGCCGTGGCAGATGTAATACCTGTTGTATGTGGACGCGGCATTGGGGTTGGGCGGCCGCGGGGCAAATCACGTCTATGTAATAAAAGATAATGTACTAACAAGGCGTGATTTACTCGGGATTAAAAAAAAGTTTAGAGAGGGACATACTAAGATTCCAGTACTTCCTATTGGAACATTTCTAAAAGTGAGATAGATAGGTACTTAGTGAGATAATTAGTATTGTTGACCGGCAGTGTAGAAAACGTCCAGCCGGTGGCCCACAGAAGCATTCCTTTAAGTCCACTGGCCAACGGACGGCCAAACCTATATTTTTCTGTAAACCGAATTTAAATTATGCAGACACATTTTAAATGCTGATTACTTGTTTTGCCACCCACAGCACAGCCTGCCGGCCATTTATCGCTTTCGAAGTAGTAGCTTATCGTTTGGTTGGCCGGTCGTTTCCGGCTGGCCAGGTTCGGAATTGGCCGGCCGGAAACGGCCGCCGACACTCCGGGTCGATCAGCAGCACTAGGTCCTACAAGAGAGATCGGGTTGTGCAGAATGTAAAGCAGGCTGACGTTGAAAAACAGGTTAAATTTCGTCGGCGGAAGGTGGATATTACCTAGTAAATCTCGTTACCTAAACTCTGACTCCAAAAACTACACACATTTAAGCAAATTTTAGCAACTTTCAAACTGCAGCTTGAACCTGGCACATTTCGGGTTAGACAGGCGCCCTTACAGTTTCAAATATACTTGTCTTCGCAATAGACAGACACCCTGTGGTAATCAATAGTCATCAATCAATACATATCTGAGTGCAGCCTAATCTATTAAGTACTGCATCCTGAATCCTGAACTCTGACAATTACAGAACTACTTATTGTAGTTCCTTACAAATTTAAATAAAATTGCTGCCCCTGTGCCTATGAAGCGAGATGATGCCTGGCTGCAACACTGCTTGAAGCTAGGGTTGTGCTCGGGCCGTGAATCGGACCTCGGGGTCGGTTCGGGCTCGGGCCGGCCCCGGACCGCCCCGGCCCGAA
Source organism: Trissonchulus latispiculum (assembly GCA_030248195.1). Taxonomy (NCBI): domain Eukaryota; kingdom Metazoa; phylum Nematoda; class Enoplea; order Enoplida; family Ironidae; genus Trissonchulus; species Trissonchulus latispiculum. The sequence continues at coordinate 80,751 of JASAND010016827.1, forward strand.
AAATAATTCTTGCGGCCCGAACCGAGCCCGAACCGAGCAGGAGCAGGTCCACAGGCCCGAACAGAGTCGGGCCGCTCGGGCCGCTCGGGCCGTTCGGGCTGCTCGGGCCACTCGTGCCGTTCGGGCCATTCTATCAGCTCACAGTATCAAGGTTGATTCTGGAGCAGAAATATTTTTGGCACTACATAGGACACATCAAATCTATTACGAGTTAGAACTTCATCTTAGTCATGCCTCTTTGTGCGACTACAGGTGATTTCTGCTTATTGCTATTACTTGTTAATACAAAGGTAGACTATAAATTTTTGAAAAAAGAAAACATAGCGTTCTTTAAATATTTTAAAAGTAACATAAATATTCCCAATATTATTCAAATATTCAAATTCAGATATAAAACTTTACATTTTCGAAATATATGTTTAAGGTATTTATATTTCTGAACATGTAAATATTTGTGCATACTTAAAGTAGCTTTTTCATTTTTCAAATATTTTTAACTTTAACCAATAAGGTGAGTACTTTTTCCAAGTTCTTAAGCAATTCGGCTGATCGGGCCGCTCGGGCTTTTCGGGCTGTTCGGGCCGTGAATCGGTTCGGGCCGCTCGGGCCTTGACTCCGGCCTCGGACTTCGGGCCGGGCTGGCCCAAGCTCAAACCGCGCCCGAACCGAGAAATCACTCCGGCCTGAGAAATTTCTTAGTGGCACAACCCTACTTGAAGGCAAGAGCAAAAAAACTTATACACAGTGTTGTGGAATGTAATTTTAAAAGATATAAAGAAGATAGCGACATATAAGTCGAAGCCTTGCACTTAAAAACTAATTTTACGATAGCACTATTGAAGGAATTTGGGCGATTGTTAAATCAGAAAGTTCGTTTTCCACTCTTCTCAGATTAATTGTGTTTGTTTACGCTCTCTTCAGACTTAAATATGACAAAGCAATTTTCTTTGTAATAGCAATTACCCGAAATTGCAGAAACTGAAACTGAAACTGAAGCCAACGCTGATATAAGCCTTTGAAAGGCCATTTTTAGACAGAACTCACAATCACATGAAGTCACGCAGGCAAACACTTTTCCATAGTCCTGTGGAAAAAAGGGGGAAGACGAATCAGTGCTGACATTTATTTAGAGGACAAAAAAGTCTCTCAGCTCATAATGAGACCCTAAAAGTTGAACAGGATCAATAGAAAAAGGCAAGCTTAAAATTTCGGACCCCCTCTCTTTTCGCCATGATGAGGGAGAAGCCTAATCTTCCGCTCCCTTCTTGGAAAAGTAATCCAGCCTTAGTTTAATCAAGACTTTTAGCTTCTCCTCTTTGTGAAGCAACAAACCCTAAATTGGAGCTCTCCTAGACCTAAAATCTCAAGTAGTAAGAACACTTGTTACCTTTCGCCGAGATAAGACTAAATGAGGTTGAGGGCGTAATAGACACCTTTAGCTTTGAGTTTTATCCAATATATATGTTCCGAAAATCCCGTAGGCTTGCTTTGTGTTATTTTTGCTTAGTAAACAAGGTAACCTTAGTTGGGACAAAAATAGCCATACTTATTAATGGCTGTTTTTGCTGTTAATGATAACGAAGCAAATTCACCCTCTCTGGGTGTTTTATTAAGTATGCTCTAGTGTGTCCAGAGAAACAAAAGGTGTAAGTCCCAGGTTTCCAAAACAGAAAAAATGGAATGAATTAAAGATTGACTGTTTTGACGAAAAGTTGTTTACTGTTGTGAATAGAGTTAAAGATAAGGCAAAAGCTTTAACAGCTGAAAAAAGCAAAATTACGTTAGCCTTCGCACAGTCGAGGAGAGGTGTCTCTTGTACCTAATTTTCCAGCAGAACTCGTACTGAATTAAAGATGAGTTTGTAACAATGGACAACAAAGTTAATACGTCTAAAAACTGTTACCTAGAAGAACCTGTGTGTTTTTGGAGTGAATTGCGATAATTTTGCATATCTAGTTTTACCACTATAAGAATTTTGTCAAAATCTGATCAGTGTAAGACATCTAGAGTGCAGAATTAAATTGCCTACAAATCAGACGTTCATTCTGCCTCTGGTGGAGTTGGATTAGGTTGGAGTTTCCAGTTTGGCTTAGCTTGACTGAAGGTGATTTCATAGTTATAAACACGCAAAGACGCTTCCAACTATGGCATGGAGTTTTAGCAGTTTAAAAAGCCATTGCAGTGGATTCACGCCCACAGACGCATGCAGACGCTTACGACCGCGCGTCGTCGCGCTTGTGACTGAACGGAACTGTAAAACCGCCAGTAGCCGAAACTTGGCGTTGACCAGCCAAATGGCCAAGCCAATGATCACCGGAAACGGACAACTGCATGGGAGCTGGTCAACGACCAACTGGCTGGGAGTCCAGTGGCCAAGCCGGCCGCGCACAGCACTAGGTAGAAACTGGAAAATTGTTTTGACCGTAACAACTTTACTATACTACAGACATCCTAATCTACACCTTTACAGTTGGACAAAAGTAGTGGCTTAAACCAAAACCTAGGTTTGAGATGATGGTTCAAAGTTGATGTCTTTCAAAGGAATCACCACCTTAAGCTACAGTTCTTAGCACGTTACGTCCGTTGGAGCTTAGCGTAAATCTCGAGTCTTTACAACAAATGAGCCCCTTACCTATACAGAAACCAATTACGTTTTACTCAAGCAAACCAACACCAACAGACAGTAACAGAAGCAGTAAAAGACTGTAAAGCAGAAAGCAGTAAATAGTACATCCTAACAGTCATGAAATCTTTTGGAAGCAAAACTAATATTAACCAATTGATTACGCATTTACGCGCAGTTCAAGTAATGAATTACTTAAGTAAAGCTGAGAAAACAGGGCTTAACAGTTTATTGTAGAAAATTTCAACACAGCTGAATCTTCTAAAATGTGCAAAAGAAACCGAAACCGTTTACAGTTTACAACATAAATCGTGAACGGAACTACCAAACCGCCGTACAATACGAATTTCTTTGAAACTGCTATTGTTATGAATTTTGGCTACGCAAATTTACGTTTAAGAACAAATATTTCGCATCAAATATGCTTTTCAGCTCTAAGGTCAAGTTTTTTTTATAACAAAGCTAAAACTAAGTTCATACAACAAGAACAAAACAGTGCGTATTTACAGCAGTCTTTCGTATACTTCTAAAATTGTTGCAAGTTCAGGTTCCTGAGGTCATTGCTCAAATAATGTTGGTCACAAGTTATCTCGGGAACCAGGAAATTCAGAGGACAATAAAGACCGAAACCGCCAGAAAGAAGAATAGGGAGTTTGAAACCTAAACTAAGCAACAAATTAAGTTTCAATTATGTATCATTATGATCAGAAATTATTATTGAAAATTTTACAGCATGGGTAGAATATGATGGGAATTGGGATAACAATAGAATATGATGGGATAACAATGTTCAATGGTCGCTTTTAAAATACTACTTTTGTCAAGTTTTAACTAATAATCACAGAGAGTATCATTTTACTAATTAGCGCACAATTTAGATGTACTTAGGGGGACTTTAAATTATTCGCTTCGCTATAGAAGGGCCTCTCCTCCAATAGCTGGAAGTTTATCTATCGGACTTTCATTACCACAAGACCGAACTTCGTGTATATAAAATACTGTATGATTTTAAGAAAAATTTTCTTTACTGTATGCTCGGGCATACATATTACATATAACTTTGAGGTGCTGCGTTAACAGTTCAAAGATCCTAATTGAGCACTTGATACACAAGAACGAATACCCGAAACCTAATGTTGGCATTTATTTTACTGTTTGCGATTTGAACTGTTCCGTTCAGTAGTTACTCGACTTAAAATCGAAAGTTCCGTGGTTCCATCCCCAGCTAGAATTATTTCAACCGTGCGGTCCTTACCAAAGATCCACCGGAGCTGTTTGCATCCTGTAGGGGACTGGCAGCTTCATCAGCCTGTAGCTTTTCGCCAGGCGCTGCCTCCTCAGCATGGGGGACCGTTTCCTCAGGTGCTGCTGGAATTTCTGAGCTTTCTTCAGGGGTCGTCTCCATAGTTTCCTCGTGCGGACAAAGGCAGTGACCTCTGGTCAACACGTTTCTGGTGGCGGCGCAATTGTACTGGTAGCCGGGACCGCAGGTTTTCACACAGCAGGACCGAAACTCGCGACAACTGTTATTGGCCTCCGAAATACAGTGATCAGTCACATTTCGAATGGCAAATACGGCAGAGCAACTGCTGAGAAATAGCAATAATGTCACCGTTTGATTCATAGTCTAAGCTTAAATAAATGCATCTAAAAATACTAAAATAAAATAAAATTTGTAGAATCTGTCCACAAAATAAGAATTGAAAATATGGTTACATCAAAGGTGAACTTGGAGGTAAGTGTGCGCGTGGGTGCGTTTACGTCACAGAAGCAAGTTCAAACCCTGTTTATAATTACAGGTCACACGGTGGTGGTTGGCTCTTGGTATATAATTAATCAATATATAGCTGTTGATAATAATAAATAACTAAATTAAATTTAAATTAAATTAATATAAACTTCAATTACCCAATTTCCAAATTAGTATAAATAGGGTAAAATCCACTATAACACATGAGTTTTTATGGAACTGGAACAACCTACACCTAAACTACCCGTCTACTGAAATCATCTATTAAATAATACCTGAGCAAGTTAAAACCCGCCGCTTGCAGCAAATCGGATTACAGTTAGTCATCCAGCTGGTTTAGTCATTACCTCATCTGCAGTTAATCTTAATCTTAGCTATGTTTAATTTAGTGCAAATCGAAAAATATTTTACCAAGTATATATTTCACACATACAAGAATTTGGCTTGCCAGATGTCAAAATATAACCAAATACGAAAATATGGACTAAAAGTTAAACTAAGCTAAACTAATGGCTAAACTTAAATCCAAAATCTTAAAAACAAATGCATCTAGATTTTTCAGTGAAATCACAAATTTTGACAAAAAATTAATATGCAAACGCTTGTAATTACGGCTAACATGGTTTTGTATAAATAAATACCAGATGCCCCAATAGCAAACGCAGAAACCTTATAATGATAAATGGTTTAAGCTATTCGACTGAGTAGTTTATTTTCGAAAATCCCCAGAGTAAAAATGTGTCTATTTAAAAATTAAAATGGAACCTACACTAACCCAGTTTTGACCTAAATTTGAAAACAAGCTTGCTTGCTATGTTTGTATACCTACAAAGCTAACAGTACACCTTTCAAGAAACGTTTCTCGTTGAAATAACAAAATGGAAAGTTTATATATACTAATTAAGTTTTTCGAAGTCATAAAAACCAACAAATGGCTAGTGTCTTCTTAGCCTTGTATATAATTATTATATAATCATCAAAAAGTAAATCAATGTTAACACGGTTAATGCTAACTGTGATTGCGACGGGACGGGGTTATTTCTAGCGTTTTGCTCAAATTTGGTTACTTAGTCCTATTCAGTTTGCCCAGATTCTGGCAGGTTAAAGTGAAATTAGGAGACGGAGAGTCGAAGGGTAAAACCGACATGGGGGCACCAATGACTGAATGAAAAAGTTTAACCTCGAATAAATCAGCCGAAGCCTAGGCCCAGGGCAAAATTGCGAGGGCCGAGACTTTGCGAGCAGAGCAGAACAGAGCAAATATTTTCCTTGAAATTTTCTGCTAAAACTTGAAATTATTGTTTTGCCTATACTTTAAAAAATACCTACTAAATTTCGGTTTGGCGAATGGTGTTGATATTTAACACTTTTGTAATATATAGATACTATTGACTAACTTTCCTACAGTCCAAACTTATGACCTCAAGACAGGCGCCCACAGTTTGGTTCCAAGAGTTCATTTTGGTCGGACTTTCGTTAAAGCACGTGATGAAAATTCCGCTTTTCCGAGAGTCACCCCTGTCACGGTGTAATTTTTCCCCCTAGAAAATTTTCCCCCCGGAAAAATTACACCGGTGTGGATTTTCCCCCCGGAAAAATTACACCGGCGTGAATTTTCCGGGGGGAAATTTTGCACCAATGCAAGAAATAATGCAGATTTCACTTTAAAATTGAGTTTGGCTCTGCCGAAGCAACTAATTATGCTTTGAAGATGGAATATGATTAGCGATTAGCGTAATTAGCGTAAAAGAATTACTCATTATAATAGTTCGACTGAGGTACAAAAACAAATCGAAACATAAACAAAATTTCTTGCAAAATCGGAAAATTTGTAAGATTAATTAGAATCGTTTATTGTATTCAAGTGCTTATTTTGTATGTGGTGAACCTTAATATGCAATACAACTTCATAAATAAATGATAACTTCTAATCTTTCTTAGGCTTCTAATATTTTATGTTTTCATTTCTAGTAAAAATTAATAAATTAAAATATTGGAGAATTTATCTCCGAGCTCAAATCTTCAAGTAGGGCAAAGGTAATAAAATCAATTTAATTAAATTTATTTTCAAGTTTATTTTAGAAATTTTATTGAACTAAATTAAAATTAAAATTTTCAGTTTGAAAATTGAAATCTCATTTAATTGAAATTAACCAAAATCCCACGTTAACCTGAATTTTGTTAACTTTCCTTTCAAAATTTCCCTAAGGAAGGATTTCACCATTGAGCTGTGGTTGAACTCTGAGACTAAAATTTCCCAAATTTCAATTGTGTTTTTATTTTACTAAGACAGATACTTATTTAATAAGATTAGAAATAAGCAATAATTTAATTAAACTTTTTTAGCTACATTCAATTGAATGATTCTTTATTAGCTTCTATCGAATGCTTTGACTGCTGCATATGATTATATATCTATGAAATAAAAATAAGTTTTAATTTGACCTTATACCTTTTCCTGCTTAACGGCTTGGGCTCGGAGATAAAAGTTTCCAAGTATATATGCATATATTTTTACTTTGAAATAAAATCATAAAATATTAGTGCATAAGAAATGTTAGAGTTGGCTTTTACCATAAAATTTTTCTTTATTAAAGTTTATCAAATGCGAAATAAGCAGTAGAATATAACATAATTTTAATTAATCCTTCAAAATTTATGGTTTTTAAAGAATTTTTATTCATTATATATTTCAATGAAGTTGATTTTGTATATGCGTTATAATGAGTAATTATTTATTATTTTGGCATTTCAGCGTTTCAGGCTAATCATATTTCACCATCAAAGCATAATTAGTTGCTATATTTATGAGCAAAACATAATTCATAAACTGAAATCTGCATTATTTCTGGCGTTGGTGCAAAATTTCCCCCCGGAAATTTCACACCGGTGTAATTTTTCCGGGGGGAAAATTCACACCGGTGTAGTTTTTCCGGGGGGGAAGCTTTACACCGGGGGAAAAACTGCACCGTGACACACCCGATCTCAGGTAAAATGTTGATGAAGAGAAATAAATGAAAGAAACGAAGAAAACGATAATGATATCAATAAAGTGTACAAAATCACAAAATCTGGAAATATTTACCTACTTATAAATAATCAGTTGGCTAGTATATTTTAATTAGCAATAAACATTAAAATTAATTTTAAGGATAAATAAAATTATTTTCAGAATTTTCACACAGGTTTACATGCTTAACTATTGTACTATACTATACACTGAGTCAGCCGAACTAAGCCTTTGTCACAGCCAGAAACTGAAACACAGCCTAAGCAGTCGCCTTGTCAAAATATCCAAAGCTTAAAATTTGTGGGCAAGGTATATACGTTAAACCTAAGAAGCCAATTTTATGTGCAACTTGAGGGCGCTAAAAACTTCAATAATTTCCACTGCAAACCGTTTGAGAATGTCGAAAAAAGTTTTTGAGAAATTTTCCGACAGCTGATACGGACATTCTGCAAGGTTTTTAAAATTAAATTTACGAAGGCTACATTTCGCGCCCCCCTTTGCCTCGTAAATTTTTTCGCTGATTAATGACGCTGTGTTGACGGCTATAATTTGCGGCAAAGTTTTCCTAACAAACTTAAACAAGTCCCTAAACAACTGAGGTCAGTCTTGACAAACGGAAGTTTTATCAAAATGGGAAGATTTCCCTAAATATACAACAATAACACAGTGAAATTAATTTAACAGGTTCCAAGTGACAAGTATTATTATTTATTATCTAATATAAAACTAAGTAAATATGCTCACCTTTTAGTCTGGCCTTTTAAGCAACCCTAGTTCTGACAGGAACCTAAGCTTGGCTTTCTGTTTTTCTTGCTGAAGGTTTAGTAGTACGCCTAAAAACTTTTTTCCTCAAAACATTTAATTTTCCAAAAAATGAAACCCTATTCGATCTCATCCGTTTTTCTCGTGCAAAGTTTGTCAAAAAGTAAAGAGTTTTTGTCCCTATCTCTAAAATTAGTATCTTGCATTCTGACAAAGAGTTCGCTTCCACTCAGAGAATGTTAAGAAAGAAAAAGAAAAAAGAAAGGAATTCTCCAAGTATATTTTTAGTATACTTAAATATTTTAATAGCAAATACATATCGTTATATTAATTGAGGCAATAATGGATTTTAGAATATTTAGCTACGAAAGTCAGTGTAGCAACTCGTAGCCGTCATCATAAAGAACAAGCAACAATATGCAAAAGTGTGAATAAATATTATTTCAAACACAAACATTTCGAAACTTTTAAAGCAAAATCTCCATAGCAAAACACACTTTATACGAACTTTTTTAGTTTCCTGGTAAAAATATTCCGTCACGCCCAAATAAACATAACACAAACAGACTGGAAAATAAAAAACAAACTGCAGGACAACAGCAAAAAACAGATTTGGCAAGCTTGGTAGTTTTTACTTACAATTCAGGAAACGTATACGCACCTTATAGTAAGCTAAAGTAAATAGTGGAGTATTTTCGAAATTTAAGACTTACTTAAGGCCAACCTACGCATACTAATAAGTCAGGCCTTCAATTCTGGTCCAACTTTAATGCCCAAGCCCATATGTGGGAAATCTTTAAGCTACTTTTTCACTACGACAGATAGCTTTGAGGGAATAAAAAGCCTAAAAAATCACTTTTGCCACAGGAAAGAATTAAGAATAATGTAACTATCTATTTTAGCCACAACTTATTTGGATATGATTATGTATCTAGATAGGATTTCCCAAATAAATGACTAAGCCTACCGACTTATCACTAGTGGTCAGTTTCCAAGGAAATTTATTACCTTCCCTGCTAAAAGTCTCTTCAATTAGAAGCCCCTTAAGCAGAAGGTAATGTGGTAAAGGAAAGTCCAGGTGCCGATGACCAAATATCGTTGAAAGGGAACATCTCTTAAGCCCGGTTCACGATGGAGTGCTTTGTGCTTTGTCTCCTGTGCTTTGTGCTTTTGCCTTATGTGCTTTGTGCTTTGTGCTCAGTGCTCAGGAGATGGTGCTTTGTGCTTTGTGCTCAGGAGACTGGAGACACATACCTAGTTCACGATTCCAAAGCACAATCGCGAAAAGCACAGGTCACGTGACACAGAAATTAAAATTCAAAAATTGATAGTCAACACTTCGAAAGGGTTTATGATAACCGCAAAAATAATAACTGCAACTGCTTGAAAATTATGTAACAAATATTCGTGTGTGTATTGTCTCTCCGAACTAATTTTTAATTAACTCTCGAGATAGGATTATGTAGAAATTTAATACCAGAATTTGAAAAGTGCCTGTTCCGATGGGTATAAAAATTACCACTATTTATGTTTTTGGTTTGGTGGGTCATGCATGGCTTCTCAAAAATAATTAAATATTTTATCAGATTACTGTAGATGTTTTCTTTAATCTTTCCTTGTCCTTTGTTCCAGCCAATCAGCTAAGACATTGGCTGGATTTGATTGGAGAGCACAAAAGCACAAACTAAAATCTTCAACACTGTTGAACATTCTCAAAGCACATCAAAAGCACAAAAGCACAAGGCACAAAGCCCAATCATCATCGTGAACCGAGAAAGCACAAAGCACAAAGCACTGTGCTTTCTCGCCATCGTGAACTATCAAAGCACAAAGCACAAAGCACTAAAGCACAAAAGCACAAAGCACTCCATCGTGAACCGGGCTTTAAAATAGAAATTAATCTGTCTTAGTGTTCATAGATGTCTTAATTGTTGCTAATTATTTTCAAGATATGATGAAACCAAGCAAACAAACTGCTATCGCTCAAAAATCAATTTCTGGCAGTGTTACACTTACAGCTATGTGCGTACGACGGACAAATATTTCTGAAATTGTAGAGTGGACAACTTATACGGGTCATATCTGTTTTAAAGAGGTTGGGCAATGGGCAGGCCCTGTCCAAAAAACCGGTACTGTACTGTAAACTAAAGCCCGGATCCCGATTACCTTACCTTGTGCTCTGTGGTTGTGCTTTGGCTGTCCTGTGCTTCAAGATAGATTTCTGTGACTTTGTAGTTTTGTGATTGGCAACGGGCAAGCAAAAGTGTCAATGTCAAACATTTTGAGTTGTGCTTCTGGTCAAGCCCTGTCTTATTGGTCGAAAACCAAAATAGAACATCATCACAGAAACACTACAGTATTATCATTGTTGAATCAAACCATTTCAAAAATCAATACAAGAAAACTTTTAATTTAGTAAACTTTTTTATAAACGTCAAAATGCACATTATGCTTATAGCTTTCAAAATCCTTGATGCTGCAGCTCTTTTAATATACCCAAACTTGATGTCGTAAACCGCTTTTGAGTTTTGATATTGCTTTCTCATTGTGAACAATCTGTTTTCTGTCTCCTAAGCACAAAGCACTGTCTCCAGAGCATGAAGTACGATACACTCCCTCAATCATAGTGAGCTGGGTTCAAATTCCATTCCAATTCCAATAAGGGTTTATTCAAAGCAAGCAACCAGCATATATACAGACATTCCGAGAAAAGGTATCCTTTCCTCGGAAATGTGAACGCCTCTACCCTAGTGGAGCTGGCTATGGTCGATTGACTTTGGCCAAGTGACCGCAAAACAACCGGAAAGATTTCTCCACATATTGTCCCGTGGGTCGTGGGTGGCTAACCGGCTTACCGACCGTCTACTAATTGATACGTATCGCTAAAATTGCTTCGTTCCTAGCCGCGCCAACATGGCATGGAGATAGCAGTGACTGCGATCTACGCTTCGTCTTAGGTACACATATAGCTGGCATGTAGTGTTGTTTCAGGGTTTTTTGGTCTACCTTGCGTCCCGCTAAATTTAAGTTGCGTCCCGTTAAGAAATTTTGCGTCCAGGCAGAATTCTTGTTTTAGCGTGTTTTTTAGTGAAAAATTGTTTTATTTCTGAAAATTTCGACAATTTCTTTAGTTCAAAGCTATTTAGACTATTTAGAAAGCTGATGCTGCTTAACTGTAATGCACGATTACAGGATTACCTCCCTAGAATATAGATGCTGTAGATATATAATATAAGTTGAAGAATTTTTTGAAATTACAGAATAATCCGTAATGGAAATGTTTAAAAAGATTTTATTTGGCGTCTGTTGCAGAACTTAGTACTTTTTGATATATATATATATATATATATATATATATATATATATATATATATATATATATATATATATATATATATATATATATATATATATATATATATATATATATATATATATATATATATATATATATATTTATTATTGACACACATTATTCCGATATTTCAATGTTAGTTAAACTAACTAAAGTATTAAAAATTTATGAAATATTTAGGAATATCATTGAGAAGAAAGGTACCAAATATTAAAACATACATTCGGTTTCGAAAACTTTGTGAACTGGTGATCCTTGATAGCAGGATTATTGCAAATGAGCACCGGGGGCTCTGGGGGGCGGAGCCCCCCAGAAGTTGGAGATTTTTCGAAATTACGGATTAAATCCGTTGTGGAAATGTTTAAAAAGGTTAATTTGGCAACTGTTGCATCTATTCTAACTAATGCTCCTAACGCTAATGCATTTTTTGTGTTAATTGCATCTGTGAATTCTTGAATTTTGAATAAAGTCAGTATAAACAAGAGTACATAATAGATAAGAGTATGACAACAGGCAGGCTCTCTGTTATCAGAGCAAAAACTATGCTATGCGCGCTATCGGCTAACCCCCCCCCACAAATTGACCCCCTCTCACACTGCCCCTATATGGGTACGGGGTCCAAACGGGGGTCGCTCACTGCTTTGCATAATTACACGTTATAATTAACCGAGGCCTAATTTGGGAACAGGGTGCAAGCGTGTATGTTTAACATAAGCATGTAGAAAACATGCTAAGCGAGTGAGCGACCCCCGTTTGGAACTATGTACCCATATAGGGGCGGTGTGAGAGGGGGTCAATTTGTGGGGGGGTTAGCCGATAGCGCGCATAGCATAGTTTTTGCTCTGATAACAGAGAGCCTGCCTGTTGTCATACTCTTATCTATTATGTACTCTTGGTATAAAGTAAATACAGAACAATATAAATGTATAAATATATATATATATATAAATGTATATAAATGCACCTAGTAATCTCTATGTATTTATTGCAGTGCAATTCACGAGTTCGAAAAGATCTGATATATACGGATGCAGGTGGACAACAACTTAACAAATACCATGACATTGAGTAACATTGAGGCATGACCTTGCACCTTGGCATTCCATGACAAAGTGGGAAACACCGAGGGTCTGGGGGCGGAGCCCCCAGGACCCGAAGAAATTTTTGGAAAAAATGGAAATATTGGTACTGGAAACATTTAAAGTTTTCACTCTTACAAAAGTGAATTTTCTCCCGAAATAATGTTGCGTCTAGCTTGCGTCCCGCTAAAATTTCATTGCGTCCAGATAAGAAATTTTGCGTCCAGACGCACATCTGGACGCAAAAAACCCTGTGTTGTTTCAGTAACCGATTTCATTTTCAGTTTCAGTTTCAGTCGACGGACCAAGACGGTTTCAGTTTCAGCGTGGGGTCTCCTCCCAAAATAGTTTCACTTTCAGTCGGGATCGCAAAATAGTTTCAGTTCATTTGAAAAACTGCAGATTCTAACCTTGAGACATAATATAATGCATAAATTTATGGCTATTTATACTGCACTGCAGAGTACTAACGAAAAGATTGCTTTAAACATTCAAATCTTCATGTTTTGAGAAAAGACTAAAACTACAGTCCGAGTTTCAGGTCTTTACACTATCTAGTTTCAGTTTCAAGTCTCCTTCCAAAACAGTTTCAGTTTCAGTGCCTGAAACTGAAACCTGTACAACTTGCAACCTGGTTTCAGTATCAGTTTCAGTGCCTGAAACATCACTGCTGGCATGTCGGTGCCTTTCCCGAGCTAAAACTAGAATGTAGCGCTGCGATTCTTCTGGATACGATAAAGAAAGCTATCCTTTCAGGTTTCGCTACATGAAAGAATATTCTGGGTCGCCATTCGCACGATTTACACTGGTTTGCACCAAATGTGATTAGCAAATGATTAGCGAATTTCGTGCTAAGCAATTGCTTAGCAAGTGCTTAATCTCAAACTCCTTTGCACCAAATCTGATTAAGTTAATCAACTGCTAAGCAGGTGCTAATCAAGTGCTCAAGAAGTAGATATTTAATCCTATTCTGGAGGAGGATTAACTGTGAACGTCCAGCTAATTTTTTAAAATTATTATTCTAGTCAACCGTAATGGCGAAAATGTTTGCTGGAAAATAGAGGTTTCCCATGTTGCTGCTAATAGCAAGAAACCAAATTAAAAAGTTCACTAAACAATTTACAAAGTTTAGCGAGAGGAAACACGAAAGCATTTTAAGATTATTGAATATTCGACACGTTTAGTTTCATGTAATACAGTTACACAACAACAGTACGCATCCCAGATCATGTATAATTCAACCGATTCAATTCAAAAATTGATTTCTTGCATCAAATTTAAAGACCGCTGATGTATTTCCTGAGAAAAAGTTAAGCAAGTGATTAGCAGATGCGACAGTTCTTGCAATCACATGATAATGGCATAAAATTCCCGTAGCTGATTGGTTCAAATACAAAAACTCCAGCATTTTCATTGGCAATTTCTTGGAAATGCTAACCATTTGCTAAGCAACTGCTAAACTGATGATCTGTTAATCAATTGCTAATCAGATGTGGTGCAAAGGAGTTGTTGCTAAGCAAACGCTCAAGATTAGCACTTGTTTAGCTGATCATTTGATCTGCGGATTAGCAAATGCTTAGCAAATACTTAATCACATTTGGTGCAAACGGCCGTAACTACACTTGTGGATTCCGTCAATGCCTAACTAACGATACTGAAACACATTTCAAGTCAAGTAAAGTAGTTTATTACTTAAATGCACCGGCTTACAAAAACACTAACACGGTGTAATGACAGTATCCCTAGTGCCGATGTTCCTATGTTCGATAAAACTATTTCTAACGATTTCTAACTATAGTACTACACACAATGTACAAATTCAACTAATACTTAAACACAAATTTTATTTGTTCGTAAATTCAATAAGAGAAATACACAGGAATGGACGGTTACGACAAACAGTCATAGTAAACAGCCAAAACTTTCCCAAGTTTCGGCCCAATGCGTCTCTTCAAAGGTCCGTACTGTAAATTTCCAATCAAATTTTCCTTTTCTTTTGCACTGGCACAATCTCTATAGGCTTCCATGAGTGATTTCGCGGTAGGATAATTTTCGGTAATGGTAACAGCTTTTTCGGTAGTAATTCCGGAAATTTGCATCAACTGGCAGCCAAAAATCGTTTTGATCGAAATGGAACCGTCTTTTCTACCAGCCTTCTGAAAGTCATCAAATGACAATAGGATACTCTTGTCCTAAAAGAAAAAGAGAATTCACTTTAATAAAAATGTATCGTAGCATACGTTTTAATTTCAGACTTCCAAATTTACACTGCGAACATAAAGTTTAATTTTTATAATTTTTCGACGATTTTGGGATATTAGAATTCGTGAAAAATAGCTAGAAAATAAATGACAGTAAAGTAAAAAAATTACAGCAACAATAGCAAAATTAGATATAGATCAGCAGACAGTTATAAGCAGACATGTGCAGGAGGGAAAATTTTTTGAGGGTGAACCGGCGAACCGGATTTTTCGGTTTTTGAGCAAAAAACCGAAAAAAGCCGGATTCTGCGGGGAGGGGTGAACTATTGCAGGTATGGAGGAGTTCACCCCCAAACCCGCACCCGTCCAGGAGCACGTGTATGGTCCTCATAAGTGTGGCTTATCCCACAAAATGACAGAGAATATATGAAAAATACATTTTTCGTTTTGATTTATACTTAAACGAAACACTAAACCAAAATTAAACAATCGTCAACAAAACGTCACCTCAGCATGATCAAAACAGGTCCCAGTCTCAGACTTGAACAGTTCACGATGACTATAATAGGAGGTCAGAAGTCGAGTTAATGTGGCCAAATAAAGAGCCGTGTCCACAGGATCTCGAGTTCGCATGACAGACAGACCGTCAACTATCTAAAAAAATTCGGTTAATAGGTAAGACAAACTTCTTCAACTAACGGAAGTAAAAACATTCATTGTCAGAATAAATCAATATGTATGGAATTAATTATAATAGTTCCAGGCAACATGAGAAAATAGAAAACTATATAGCACAGTTTAATGATTAGCAAAATCCAGGGAACAAGTAAGAGTCCATCAGCAAAACAGTCACTCATCGCTTTACAGCCTTCCATAAAAATATTCTGTTCTCTAAAGTCTGACACAAACATGTGTGTAGAAAATTGTGATCACGTATACAGCACTTAGTATTCATCATAAACCCATTATATTTTCATAATCATCATAATGAATGGAAAATTTTTCCAAAATTTAAATCTTTTAATAATTTCTTTCTTTCCGCAAAGTTTTTCAAAAGTGCAAAGTTCCGCAAAGTCTGAAGACACACAGAATGACACGAGAACGAAGAAAATCTGTTGAAATATAAATTTTTATTAGTTTTTTGATTTTTCTAAATCCTTTGATCTTTACTAATCTTTCAGTTTTACACACCACTGCTCGCACAGTGCTGGATAGAAATTGTTTCGTTTTCAATTTCGTGACCGCTGGAAGTAATTTTTCAAAATTTGAATATTTGCTTTTTTCGAAAAATTACCACAGTTCAATATTGTATTTTGGGAAAAGCGTATGAATGACTCTCACTTAATGCGCCGACTTAGCTGAATCCAACGATATCAAAAGTCGGGGAAACGACGCATATTGCGTGTTGAAATAAATTTTCAAAGATTTATCTTTATTTCAACAGAAGTTTGAGAAAGTAGTGTCTTTACGTGAAAAATAACAAAAGCAGAAATTAGTCTGTAATGGTATGAATACCTATCAGACACCCACAAAATCTGTTAATTTTCCTTGTTCCCCTATGTAAGAGGGACTCCTCTGAATACATAGCCAAGCCACTGACCTCAGTATTAATCATAGCCTGTTCCAGTTGTGACTTTCCAATCGGTCCGGCACTGGCACAATATTTGGATCCATACTCTTCAACCAGGTAAATCAGACGATTTAGTCCACACTTCTTCAGTCGATACTTTTGTTCATGAAATCTAACAAATTAATGATCACGTAAATCAACGCAGAAGGGCAGAAAAAACTGTTCAGGAAAGAACCAAGGGTCTAACATAATATGCATGGAATAGAGACTGAAGAACAAAATTGGAGTTAGAAAGTAAAGGGTTGCATTTTCCAAAGAACATAGAGATATCGTTTGTATATATCGTACTGAGAAAAGGTCAAAAGTTCAAACCAATATCAAAAACAACATTTCTGCAAAAATAACCAACCTTTCGGCTATATAATAAATAAATATTGAAAAACACCTGCCTGCAGTCACTAAAGAAAATATTAGTCCGAAAGGCAATGGGCGCGCCAATGGGCGCTGTGAGCTCTCGTACCCAGAGAGAACTATACAATCTCTGAGCTCCAGCATGGATTTGCAAGAAGGACAGCCAGCTCGGCTCTATTAGTTTTAATCAAAACCTCTCTGACTGTGCTATGCAGTACGCTATGCTTTCGGCTATACAGCATACACTAAACTAACTTTGGTTAATATAAATTCTGCAATGCAAATTAATCAACCTGTGATCAATAATGCTAGCAGCCAAATCATCCATTCGTTTGCGTTCAATGATACAGTCCAGAAGAAGCTCACGACGACCATGAAAACCGGTCTCCTGAGCCAACCAGGCAAAATCTCCCACATTCAGGCGTTTATTAATGTAGGGAATCTGAAGACGACTCAGCTCATTTACCACCAAATGTTTCTGCGCATTCTTGTCACCGCCAGTAACCTAAGCATAAAGTGGAAAAAGTAAGTCGATACGCCCATGGTTTCTCAAATTCAAAATCAAAAGATTATCCTGCAGGACAAGCAAATATTTAGATCAAAAATAGCATGTCATAAAAACGGTATTGTTGATCATATATTTCACAAAGACCCCCTCAATAATTTCCGTTTTCAACGTTCAACACCAAAAGTATATAAAAAGCCGGATCATTTAAGCAGAAAAAGCTTTAAGGGAAACAATCTTTTCAATCGAGTTTGGTCTATCTATTTTTCAGTTTCTAAATTCATCCCGCCTCAAATCGCCAATTTTATCCTACAATCAAAAGCGAAAGGATTTAAATATTTAAATCTTTTAAAAATTTAAAATTAAATTATTGTATATATACCTCTCCATAGTCCACCACCAGGACAACTTGAAATTGACCCGGTTTCATCCAAAGCTGGGTCCTATCTACTGCTGATGCTTCAACTTGATTTTGACGGAACCTTTCGACCGTATGCTTCGATTCGATCATTTCCGGTTCCGATTCAGTGGTTCTGATTCCGGTTTTTAAGGTCGGATTTTCCCGAGAATTACTTTTGCTACTGCAAGCAGGAACTGCAAGTCCAGGGGCAATTTCCGAACAGTCAGCGGCCGGTAAGTATGCAAAACGAGTGCCGGAAAAATCGACATCGGACGGCGGCCAACTGTCAATATCATCAATATCTGTTCGAAAACTGATAATCGATTTCTGATCAATCAATTCACTGGACGTTTTTCCGAGGTAGAATAGACCAGAATCGCGGTGCAGATGAACCAAAGCACCGTCCTGAAACGAGGTTTCCACCAAATTTTCACCCAAATAAACATAGCCGGTAGGACACCGACTTAACAGAGGAATTTTCGACCTGTCCCAATTGCCTGGCTGCACCTTTTCCGGGGTTCGATCAGAACTCCGGGATCGAATTGGCAATTTTGGTGGTGAAAACTGGCGAATGTCAGTTTGCTTAACTGGCGACTTCTGGGGCGACTTTAAGCTGGAAGGAGGTTGACTGCTGCTGCTGCTGCTGCTAGAACTGCTAGTCGACGGCTGTGAGTTTAAGCCGAGAAGACTCACCGGAGCCAAGGTTTGCATCAGGTTATAGGCTAGATCGAAGCCGGTCTCGGTCAGGGAAAAGAGCGGAGGATTGCTTCGTTTCTGAACGAGGCCCTTTCGCAGCAGGGTGGCCATGGAGGACCAGGCCGTGTAGCGCTCGCCCGGTTCCGGTTTTCGGAAATCCGCCTCCGCGTAGGGCTGCGCCTTAGCGATCAGCTCGGATTTATGCAAATCAGGCTGACTGCTGCTGGGATCCTGAGCGTGCTGATACAGTGCCACCAGCAGGGCATAGCCACCGGAATTTCTTTTGGGCAAATAGGGTCCTCGATTTCGCGCCACCCTTTTGCGTGGCGAAGGACC
The DNA here is from genome assembly GCA_030248195.1 of Trissonchulus latispiculum. Taxonomy (NCBI): domain Eukaryota; kingdom Metazoa; phylum Nematoda; class Enoplea; order Enoplida; family Ironidae; genus Trissonchulus; species Trissonchulus latispiculum. The sequence goes on from JASAND010016827.1 coordinate 99,449, forward strand.
CGCCCCCGTAGAAGTCGTGGGCTGATCTGAAGGTATACTGTTAGAGGGATTTCCAGTGTGAGTGGTGGCAGCCAATCCTAGAACACAGTTATATATACGTATGTATTTAACACAAAATAGTAAATAACTGAACAAAATCGATAAAGTAAAAGGACAGCTAATTCCAAAGAAATGTTTTTGTCTGCCCTAATTCTACGTAGCAATGCGCATTTCTGGCTTACAGTCACCACAGTAACAAGGTACACATAATTTTGGACGGGATGATATGCATATTATACTGTTTCCGAAAACTGAGCCAAAAACGTAATTTTTTCAACTTATCTCGCTTTCAGTTTGAAAACACAGGAATTTTGAAAAAGCACCAACTGTATTCAGGACCAGAGTGTAAAATCAGTTTTAACTGCATCCAGGAACAATGCCTCAACCTGAGAACGACCCAAAAGTGTGGTTCTAGCCCACTTTGCTTGAAAAACAAATTTACAAAAGCATCAACTAGCGCAACGTTAAAGTGCAACGTCAACATTCAGAGAGCCCTTACCCAAAAATCGAAATCAAATGTTATCCGTGAGCTAACTGAAGTCATCAAATAAACAAGAACATAAAATAACCTAACACAACAAAACCACGAAAGCGTCACTCGTTCAATACTTAAACTCCCTTTGCAGTTCCCCACTTTGCAGTAACACATGTAAGTTTCTATCTTTTTTACCATTTTGAGGCCCCTTTTTCTTTCGTTTTCGCACCGCAGCAGGCGAAGAGCCCTTAGCTGATGCCTGTCCAGAAGGCTCAGCCAGCAAAGAAGCCATCGGATCGCCAAACATTTCTCGATACTCGTCCAGCCGTCTGTCCAGCATATCGGCTATTTTCTGACCCACATTTTGCAGGGCCACCGCTTGCCGGCCACTGGTCAAACTGAGGGGATACTTTTTGATGGATTCAATGGCGCGTCTGTAGGTATGGGTGCTCTGGAGCCCCTTGGAGGCGGCTTCCTCCTTCCACTCTGTCAGCCAGTCCACAAACAGTTCGTTGATGGGATGACGCAGCCTGACGGCTTTGACACGTCGACGCCCGTCAGGAGAAGTCATCTAACATAGAAAATGTTACGTAGAACAAAACTGACTATATAAATGGAATATAGATATAATGGAAATAAAGTATAATATATTCGGAAATTTTATCAAGCTCTCTGCTTTTCCAATGGCAACTAGTTCAACGGGTATTCTGGACCAGAGATGGAACCGGGTCACCGGGTCAGTTCGGGTCACTTTTTGGACCGGGTCACCGGGTATCCGGGCCAACAGCTGCGACCCGGTGTTGAACCGGTTTTATGAACTTACCTCAAATATCTGAAATTTTTGGCTCACAAAGCTAAAATTTTAGCTTAAATTTTTGTTCGATTCCAATATTAATTTGCTTTTTTCTTGCGTTTTAGTCTTGATCATTTTCGCAGCTTGAGGTTATTTGAATCTGTTCGTCTCTGGCAGATTATTGTTTAGCTTTATCAGTTTCATGATTATTGTATAAATCTATTTAGTACTACATGGTTTGCTGATTATTTTCGCAACCAAGGTAAATGTTGAATATAAGCGTACAATTTAATTTAATTTAATTTAACGCAACACATAATAAAATCAAATTTTTAAAGTACTCCGTGTTTTTGGACAAGCACTTCAATTACACCCTGCAAAATTTCGCAGACGGATAAATTATTGGTTTTGCCAGCCAACTCATTTCTGCATAAATTTAGAAAGCGCTACAGTTACTATTAAATATATTTTAAAAAGCTAGAGCAAACATGTCTTAATTTATCCTTTTTGGGGTGGTTACGGAACATGGAAGCCAGTATTCAGCGTTCTTAGGCAAAATTAAAATTTTTTGCAGATTTTGGAAGTTTCTGTAAAACCGGGTCACCGGGTCGAGCCTAAGTGACCCGATTCCATCACTATTCTGGACGGCAGGGGGCGGGTGGCCCCCGAAATCGCCCCGTTGTGTTTCTACATGCAAAATATGCCAAAATACCATTTTTGGTTCAGTTTTTTTGCAAGAAATCTCCCCCCCCCACCGGGAAGCCCCCAACCGAAAACCATAAAAGTACCCTGATTCAAGAGTGGATCGAGCGCGTGTAGTTGCGAATTCGCAATAGAGAATCTTTAGGAAATTGGCCTAAATGTTTTGCCACAGCGAAATCTACTCGAAGACTAAATTTTTCATTTTACTTTTCTTGGCTTAGTAATCAAGTATTCTTCCTACACTGATCACAATACAGTGGAACATTGGAATTTACAGTTTTCAGCACAAAGGAAGCAGTGGTAAAACATGACTACTGAGATACCCGAGGTTTATGAAACTGACTCATGGGACCAATGTACACAACGTCTTAAACAAGGGTAAACAGCCACTATCTCGTTAGTACCAAAACAGTGTTAATAGAGAACTTAGCAGACACTAGTTTTGTGGCTGGAGGCTAATTCGGGAACTTTTCTTAGCGTCTAAACGGGTTGCACTCACTCGTAATACGTTCGCGCTGAAGCTCGAAAACACAGTACGTCGGTCAAAATTGTGTTTGAGCATCAGAACCCAAAAATAGCGGGCGAATTTGTCTGATTCGCTGGGGCCCAATATGACGGGGAGGGGTGGTGGTGGCAACGGCCGTTAGCGTGCAGTGTAAATACATACCGCTTGATGCTTATGCATAATATACTCAAAATAACACCCAATTAACCCCAGAATTTATCTAACTTCAAGATCTCAAGATAATCCCTAAAATTAGTTACTATGCCGGATAGAGGACGTAAACTTCAACTGTCCCTGGCTGTCAAATGCTCTACTCAAAGTGACTCCTCCATTCTCATACTTCCGATCATACCTTATAAACGCTATGAAATGACAAACATTGTATGAACTGAACTAAACCCAACGTTCGCGGGAAAACTGTTTCGCCACTAAGTGGAAAACTACTAACGAACTCTTCACATCCATGAACACAACAACCTAATATCATATCACTATTCGAACCTATTCGACATCTATTAGAGCTACGGCTTTCAAACAGACTAGGACAAGCCTCTTTTGTTATTCAAAGAAGACTAATTTCTCTACTAAATTTCTAAACTAAGACAACCAACGAATGCAAAATTTTCCAAACAAAAGTTTACTTTACTATACACAAATTAGCACACAGGTCCACATACAGTCACACAAAATAGAAACAAAATCGACGCTTTATTATTAATTAATTGTATTTGGATTGCCTGCCAGCCTAAAGTATTGAGAAATGGTATAATGGAAACCGCGCATAAAAGCAGCAACCCAAACACAAAAAAGTTACTGCAATACAATAAGGTAGTAAACATTGTGTCAACATTAAACAATGGAAACAGCATATTCTCAAAAGCTTAAAAGAAAGCAAATCAAAACCATCAAAACAAATACAAATACCGCAAAAGCCAAAAATCTGCAACTCCAAATTAGCCAAAGCATAGAAACAGAGAAATATTAATGAAACTCCACCACAGACACAACAGGCAACAACACAGAAAATATATACTTACAAAGCAAAATAATTAAAGAAATAAGCAGCACCAAGAAATAACCACTCAGATTATTCCATCAACAGTTTGCAGAGCGAAATCAAAGCATCAAATCACCATAATACAAAACAAAAAACTTCATCTGTACTCACCGCATCGTTAGGAGAAGAAACATTTTACAAAAAATAAAGAAATTTATTTCCAAACAATTATAAATTCATCTTGCATTTTTGATCTAGTGAATACGAGATCACGCATCCCTCGCCAAAAAACCCGCAAAAGTTCGATTCAGACACACACCTATAAGGAGAGTACGTAAATTGAATTAATACTATTATTAACAGGATAGAAAAAAGCAGTAAGTAGCGTCGAAAACAAAGCTTTCAAAACAGTACAAAATGCACATAAACCATTGCAAACCATAGAAGCACGGCAAGCCAGCAAGTTATAAGACATTTGACAACACTCGAACCCTACATACTAGCGATTAGCGAAGATCTAAGAAAAAGGAAACTTTTTGACATTTTCTAAAAATTCAGAATGTCTCAAAAATTGAAAAAGTTTCAATAAAACTTCAAAATTATCCTTGTTTCAGTGAGAAAAACTAGCTGGCAAGCTGCACAAGACCGTACAATATAGAAATTGGATAGAACTCAAAACAAATTAAAAACCGACACAGAACGCATAAAACATCAAAAGAAAACATGAAGAAACGAACAAACAGTTAGTAGCCAGCAGTAGTAGAGTGAATGTGCAATAGGCAAAAAAGCTGCAAACATAAGCTAACAAGGACGTACTTAACTAAACTTACATTAAGTTGTATATACATACATAGAAACCGTTAAGTAAAAATAAGCTATGCTTTGAAGAATAAAGTCAATCAAATAGTTTTAATTTAAACAGCATATTATATACCTTGTTTAGACTTATGGTTTAACTCCAATAATAATTTTCCAATTGCATATCTGGTGGCAGTTCACACACCCGACAAAAATACAGAATTTAGACAATGGACTCGACAAACAAATGATACAGAAACGTATCAGCATAAGCAAAAGCCATAGCATTGACGTATAAACTTTGCGTAGAACAAAACAGTAAGTCGAAAAGACTCCAACAAGGGACAGAATACTCCAAAGCAAAAAAGGGGCAAAATTACAATACCCGCCGGGACACGACGAAAGCAACATTTTATAGCAATAATCCACTTATAACCAGTCGCAGAGGTAAGGCACAAAATGTAAAGAAACAGAAAAATAATAAAAAACAATTATATATATATGCATATAAAATTTCTGTTAATTTTTATGACAAGACTGTACGTTTTACAGTCAACTAAACTATGAATGACTAATGAAAAATATTTTTTAAAACTTCCGAAAAAGTGTTCCATCAAAAATCATTAAAATTACCACCTGTATATACCCCCAGCGCATTAAAGCACAATATAACACCAAATTAGCGTAAATCTTATCAACCTTGGGGGGATTAATATAATACAATACAACTAGCTAATGAACAAAATAATTTCAAAAATATAAGCACATATTATATATATCTCCATAAGACAAAACCTTATAAACTTCGAAAATTAATATATACAAGCATCAAAACATAAAAACTTGTTGAAAACATTTTCATAGTACGCTATTGATAGACACGAGGAAACACGCTTTAATTGGTACCCGTTTCTTAAACAGAGACCAATAATACTGCCAATGTTAGACCATACAAAAACAAAGCACGCAGATAAATAACAGTCTTATGACTTCCTAGTATCAAGTTAAGAGAGGATAAAACACAAGAGCAGGACAGGTGGGCAGAGCGTCACTAAGTTTCTAAAGGAAAATTTTTGGCAGAAGAGCACCCCCCCAAACAGGATTTTCCCCTCCCCCGTATAATCCTTAACTCAGACAGAACGTGATTAAAAATCTCGGATTTCACAACTATCTGCTAGGATGCAAACAGACAAAATAAAATTTTAGTGACACTGAACAAACGTGAAGACGGATAAAGATTTTGCACTGTAACAGTAAAACAGTTAGATAATTCGTTAAAATTTAAAGAGGAGGTTAAGTAAACACAGGCACATCGCTGACTGCAGATCTGTTATCAACAGCTACTTCTCCGAATCGTCTGGCTTTTACTTTGCGAATACATAAAGATAAACTATTTCAGTTCAAACTTCAGATAATTATAGTTGTCAATTTCTGACAACAAATAGTTTTAAAAATCTACTGAAAAAATGTCGTAAATCTTGTCGAATTTTTATCACTTGCTTCCTACTATACAAATTCAGAAAATTAGAAAACAAAAGGTCGAAAGATTAAGAAAAAGTAAGAACATTATGAGCACTATTGTATTTGTATTTTGTATTTCTAGATTTTCATCAGAAAGAAATGTAGCAAAAAATAATATCCATCAAATTACTGGAACAACATACGTCATATTACGTCATATTACATAGCAGTATTCAGGCATAAACGGAATGCTGTAAAAAACTGAGAAAAGCCTTATACAAAAATACGTACGAACCCGAAACCGCCCCCATAAAATTATTTTAATAATACTTCCTCAATCCCAAAACATACAGAACTGGCGTTTTCCTACAGGAAGGTCGGGGGGGGGCGCCCCCCCCCCTCCAAACATCGGTCCCTCCAGGCTTGGGTTACCCCCTCCCCCCAGGGTTAGGGCGTGCCGGCTCCCTCTTACTTCGAACGTCAACAGAGAAAAAGGGTTTTCACGGTAAATTTTGAAAATTTTTCCGGTTTCGACGGATTTTTAAGGTCTTTTTTAACTCAGCAGCAAAAATGCCTGTTTTCAAACATTTATTGAAAAAATTCCCCCTCCCCAAAAATCGGTGCCACCCTCCATACCTGGTCCTCAAATAATAATACTCCAGACCTCAAATACTACTAAGACTATATAAAACAGAACGGCGGCAGTGATATCATCACAAAAACGTCAGTCATAGACGATAATAATCAGTAAGTCTGACAAGGTAAAAGAAAATCTGAATTGCTAGGTAAAGTTTCCCCAATAATTAAAAACAAGCCCAAAATAAATGCATTTAGATACTTGCAAAACCACAAGAGCTACTGTTTAACAGTATCGTTGCACGAATGAACATGTACAGTTGTGTCTCAAAATTTTCTTTGCACACCCTTTTTAATACAAAATTCCACAAATACAATCATTTTCTCGCGAAAACTTACATCACTTTACACAAAACTATAAGTATATATTATTTTTATAAAGCAAAAGCATAAACAATTTTTAGTCTAAATTCCAGATCCTTTTATGCTCTCAATTGTAGCTCCTTTGCTTTAAAATCAATTGTCAGACAAAGACACGAACATTATTTTGCAGCCAAACAGTGCAAAACAAAAGTGCAGTATAAAAGCAAAACATCAATAGAAACAGCTACACATCTTACAATAAACTAAAAACTTTACAAAATGTACACACAAAGTGAGACAACACCAGCATAATGTCAATTTACATTCGCAGTAAACAAAAATTTTGCTGGACATATTAATACTCACTCTTTCAATGCTAAAAATAAATCATGGGCAGGGAGCAGCACCAACTGAGATAAAAATAAAAATAACAAGTTTCCAAATTTCCAAATTTGCGACAAGCCAGTATAATTTTTAAGTTACATAATAAAAATCACTGACTTCAAAAACTAGAAAAAATTGCTTAATGCAAAAAATTCCAGTCCATTCCAAGTTCCAACCTCCGCCAAACCATTACACCAAAAACCAACACTGTCAGTCAAAGTCAATACATAGACAAAACCATCAAAACTGACATTTGATTGTTGCTTTAAAAAAATTCCATAGTAAAGTGTGTATGTATCAAGGAGAATCCGTTCCGTTGCACAGCACAACAGTATATATACTCTGGCAGAGAAAAATTCTCATCAAAAGAAACTGTATAGTAGGCATTCATTTCATCAGCCCTTCCTTCATCAGGCAAAGTACATCACATTCTGGGCATCCTGGTGCACTGCCACGGCCCGGGCCGCACCGCTGGTCGGCGTGCCACCACTTTCCCCGGAATGGGCCGAACCTTCGCCACTGAAACAGACAAGAACAAGGGCAAAACATAGCAACAGCATAGCAAAACACAAAATTCCATAAAAAAACTGTTAAAACAAAAAAACTGACTTTACCCAGACTTATTTGATTATTGGGCTACTACGTCAAACTGAAGAAACAATGGCAGCTGGAGACTCTGCCTACTGCTTTTAATGAGGGGAGGGTTCCATGGCTGAAGGCATCATTCGAGGTGACACTCCCGGCCAGGGCCGCAAGAGAGAAGGGGGGCGCCCCACCTCCAAAATCAGACGTAAAGAAGGAATTTTATTGTGCGCGCACAGCGAGGACATAAAATGTCAAAAATGTTCACGCCTCGGGCACGAAATTGACTTCATTTTAGCTTAACTAACCCTTATTTCAACGTTTAAACTTTCCAATAGCAACTTTTTTTAACATTTTCAAAATTTTTAGCGCCGTCGGCCAGGGATGGGCATCGGAAAAAAACTACCGGAAAAAACGGTTTTTTCCGTTTTTTTCCGCAGGCTTCGGAAAAATACTCGCGAGTTTTTTTCCGAAAAGTTGAAAAATTTTTGAAAAATTAGCAGTAAAATTGGAAATTTTGGGAAAATTTTTAAATTTTTCCGAAAAAATCTAGAAATTCTTTAAAATCGCCTGTATTTATTGTTTATCGCATGAAAATACGTTTAAAAGCTTAAATTCATTAAAATTTGCTCAATTTTGGCGCTCCAGAAACAGTTTGAAACCTTTGGTGATATCGGAAAAAAACGGGAAAATACTGGAAAAAAACCGGAAAAAACTAGTTTTTTTCAGCAATAATTTTTTTCCGGAAAAAACCCAACCCAGCCGTCGGCGCAAAATTTACTCGATGTTTGCATAATTTACACGCCTATTTTTGCTTTTCACATCTTATTTGCAAAAGTTTTCAATTTCCGGGGGGGGGCTTCGACCCCCATATCCCCCCAAATATTTCTGAGGTCCGCCCCCCCTGCGAAAAAATTTTCTATTTTCGCCACTGCTCCTGGCACCCGGTAATCGTCTCAATTTTTGGAGTGGGAAAGAGATCTATTCAACGATTTATTTCACAGTGTTAAAGGGCATCAAAAACAATATGTTTGGAAAGCTTCATTCCTTTTCATAAGGAATTGGAAAGCCCGTATGGTCAAATTTACACAAACTGATACCAGCACTTTAAAAACTGCCAACCAAAAACTCGTATAGCAGACCTGTCATGATCCTTTTCCACCAAATGATATCGAGCCCTAAAGGCGACCAGGTGGGCATAGTAGGCCGGGGCCGGAATGGACACGGAACGCGTGCAACGAACATATGTATGACAGAGTTGATAGGTCAGCTGTTGCAATTCATCCGCCGAAAAATTATTGTCATCCCACAGGACATGATAGTGTGACGGACGGCTGGTTCCCTAAAAATGCTTAACGAGCAATAATAACAGTTCGAAAAAGTCGTGAACATGCATAGTGGAGTTGAGTGCGACAGTAACGCTAGCTGAGTAATGATTGCTAATACATATATGCTCTGACCCAACTCACAGGTACTATTAATTCAGACTTGTTTATGTTTACACAAAATATCTTCTAAGTTAAAACCTGCGCAAACTTGACTAACCACTTACGTATCGAATACAACTATACGCATGTATATGTATGTTAGTAAGAAAAAATGAGCATGTGTATGCCGGGTTGACTCTGAATATATTTTCTTTTCCACTAACTTGTGGGGGCTACATCCCCTCCGTACCCGGGGGGGCAAAAGAAAAAGTAAAACTCCGGTGGGGGGATACCACGATCAACTGTGTCCCGCGGGAATATTTCACACGACTTGTGAAAATAAAAAAAAATAAAAAAAAAAAAAAGCGAGGGGGAAAAACCATAAAACCAACTTGAAAACAAAAGAAGTAAAAGCCTAAATAAAAAAAGGGTCAAAAAAAACAACACGCGGGTGGGGGTGGGAGAGTTGTTATTGGGGGGGGGAAAATGCCCTCGACGGGCAACCAACTTGGTAGAATAGGGAAAGACTTGAATGTTAAATACACGGTGCATGGTTACAATTGAGATTCTGCTGAAGCGGAAAAATGCCGTTTCTCAGCGACTAAAATGACAGAAACCAGCTTTGTGCGCCGAATAGGGAATCTACTCGGCGACTAAAATGAAAGAAACCAGCTTTGTGCGCCGAATAGGGAATCTACTCGGCGACTAAAATGAAAGAAACCAGCTTTGTCGCCGAATAGGGAATTCCCTCCTTCCGCCCTATTCGCGCGAACTTATCGTCTTTCGGGAGGAAATATATAGGTAATTATTCTGTTAGGAACTGCAAACGTAAGCATTGCGCTCAATATGACATTTCCCGTACCGGTTGCGTGGTGACTAGGGGTGGCGCTAGATTAGTTTCTTTTTGAGCTACCTGATCCGTAAATATTTTATGCATACAACCGCTAGCAGGACCAACAGAAAGCAACAATAAGTATATGCAGTTTAAACAATTTGTGGTCGACAGTCCTTGTGCTAAAACATATATACATATATATATATATATATATATATATATATATATATATGTATATATATATATATATATATACAATCAATCGCATTTCATTTTATATAATGTTTGATTGTATCAATTCTCGGCAAGATCAGCACAGAGCATACCTATATATATATATATATATATATATATATATATATATATATATATGCTCTCAATGTTTCTGATAGCACATCGAAGACAGCGTATTTATGTCTGTGAAAACCTCGACTTACGTAAGTGCTTGATAAAACTGTTGTTTTGCATTCTGAAGTAATTGTGCCATTCTGAAGCTCTCTCATTATTCAGCAAAGCAACACATAACAGGCTTCAAAGTTCGCGCGAATAGGGCGGAAGGAGGGAATTCCCTATTCGGCGACAAAGCTGGTTTCTTTCATTTTAGTCGCCGAGTAGATTCCCTATTCGGCGCACAAAGCTGGTTTCTTTCATTTTAGTCGCCGAGTAGATTCCCTATTCGGCGCACAAAGCTGGTTTCTGTCATTTTAGTCGCTGAGAAACGGCATTTTTCCGCTTCAGCAGAATCTCAATTGTAACCATGCACCGTGTATTTAACATTCAAGTCTTTCCCTATTCTACCAAGTTGGTTGCCCGTCGAGGGCATTTTCCCCCCTAGTTTCGCTTATTTTTCCGCTGCAGAGAAAATCATGTCAGAGAAGTTGCATATATACACAATGTAAGCAAAGCTAGCTACCGCAAACAGGCTGGATGAAAAAGTTCTAGTTCAACTGAATGTATTTGCTGAAACGGAAAAATGCGTTAATAGCCTTTGCAGAACGTTATACACGGTGCGTTATCTTAGGCTGGAAGGCCACTGTTCACGGCCTTTTCAGAACTTTTTACACGGTGCGTCATCTTAGGCTGGAAGGAAACTGTTCATGGCCTCTACAGAACATTATACACGGAGCGTTATCTTAGGCTGGAAGGCCACTGTTCATGGCCTTTTCAGAACTTTTTACACGGTGCGTCATCTTAGGCTGGAAGGCCACTGTTCATGGCCTTTTCAGAAATTTTTACACGGTGCGTCATATTAGGCTGGAAGGCCACTGTTCATGGCCTCTACAGAACATTATATATACACGGAGCGTTATCTTAGGCTGGAAGGCCACTGTTCATGGCCTTTTCAGAACTTTTTACACGGTGCGTCATCTTAGGCTGGAAGGCCACTGTTCATGGCCTCTACAGAACATTATACACGGAGCGTTATCTTAGGCTGGAAGGCCACTGTTCATGGCCTCTACAGAACATTATACACGGAGCGTTATCTTAGGCTGGAAGGCCACTGTTCATGGCCTCTACAGAACATTATACACGGAGCGTTATCTTAGGCTGGAAGGCCACTGTTCATGGCCTTTTCAGAACTTTTTACACGGTGCGTCATCTTAGGCTGGAAGGCCACTGTTCATGGCCTCTACAGAACATTATACACGGAGCGTTATCTTAGGCTGGAAGGCCACTGTTCATGGCCTTTTCAGAACTTTTTACACGGTGCGTCATCTTAGGCTGGAAGGCCACTGTTCATGGCCTCTACAGAACATTATACACGGAGCGTTATCTTAGGCTGGAAGGCCACTGTTCATGGCCTTTTCAGAACTTTATACACGGTGCGTTATCTTAGGCAGGAAGGCTATTTTAAAACCCAACCAGCACCGTAACCTTGGATATGCAGTTATATATATACATGACAAAAGCTGCTCTGCTCATTTTGGGCTTTCATTTAAAACCAAATTTTGACAACTTTGTAAATTTTGATTTTTGACCAATTAGGACCCCTTGCCAGGGCGCCACAGGTCGCTAGAGACCAGTTTGGAGGGGTCCTCCAATGAGATAAAATGTTCGCCTCACCAAGGGCTTTCATTTGATACCAAACTTGAAAACCTTTCAAAAAATTGATTTTGGACCGGTCCGGACCCTGGTCAGGGCGCCACAGGCAGCGGGACCAGTTTGGAGGGGTCCTCCAATGAGATAAAATGTTCGCCTCACCAAGGGCTTTCATTTGATACCAAACTTGAAAACCTTTCAAAAAATTGATTTTGGACCGGTCCGGACCCTAGTCAGGGCGCCACAGGCCGCTGGGACCGCTTTGGAGGGGTCCTCCGATGACAAAAAATGTTCGCCTCACCAAGGGCTTTCATCTGATACCAAACTTGGCCACTTTTGGAAAAATCGATTTTTGGCCATTTTGGACCGGTCCGGACCCTGGTCAGGGCACCACAGGCCGCTGGATCCACTTTGGATGGGTCCTCCAATGACAAAAAATGTTCGCCTCACCAATGGCTTTCATTTGATACCAGACTTGGCCACTTTTGGAAAAATCGATTTTTGGCCATTTTGGACCGGTCTGGACCCTGGTCAGGGCGCCACAGGCCGCTGGGTCCACTTTGGAGGGGTCCTCCAATGACAAAAAATGTTCGCCTCACCAAGGGCTTTCATTTGATACCAAACTTGAAAACTTTTCAAAAAACCGATTTCGGACCGGTCCGGACCCTGGTCAGGGCGCCACAGGCCGCTGGGTCCACTTTGGAGGGGTCCTCCGATGACAAAAAATGTTCGCCTCACCAAGGGCTTTCATTTGATACCAGACTTGGCCACTTTTGGAAAAAATCTATTTTTGGCCATTTTGGACCGGTCCGGACCCTGGTCAGGGCGCCACAGGCCGCTGGGTCCACTTTGGAGGGGTCCTCCAATGACAAAAAATGTTCGCCTCACCAAGGGCTTTCATTTGATACCAGACTTGGCCACTTTTGGAAAAATCGATTTTTGGCCATTTTGGACCGGTCCGGACCCTGGTCAGGGCGCCACAGGCCGCTGGGTCCACTTTGGAGGGGTCCTCCAATGACAAAAAATGTTCGCCTCACTAAGGGCTTTCATTTGATACCAGACTTGGCCACTTTTGGACAAATCGATTTTTGGCCATTTTGGACCGGTCCGGACCCTGGTCAGGGCGCCACAGGCCGCTGGGTCCACTTTGGAGGGGTCCTCCAATGACAAAAAATATTCGCCTCACCAAGGGCTTTCATTTGATACCAAACTTGGTCACTTTTGGAAAAATCGATTTTTGGCCATTTTGGACCCGGTCCCCGGTCCGGACCCCTGGCCAGGGCGCCACAGGGGTCCGGGCGAAACCTACTATAGCCTATGCTGTAGTGCTCCCACACCCCACCCCAAACCCCAAATAAGAGAGACCTGCTCACTGTAGATATTTCTGTAGAAGAGGTTAAAGTTGGAGTTGCGACACGGTAGGGCCCACCACCATCAGGGTGCCCCCCAGCCACATGGATAGGTCCTAGAGCGAAACTAATGGGCCATTTAGATTCACCATATAGGGGTTCCTATTCGAATACGAAACCTCAGCCCAGCAGCTCTTATGTATAGGGCTGCCTACTCCGTAGGCCCAGACCCCCCTTTTACACACTAACTTTTGACCCCTGGCCAGGGCGCCACAAGGCACCGACCGACATCCTATATAGCCTATGTTCATATTCACGTTAGTACCTTCCCACATGCACAACATGAGAGCCCGGCTTCGCTCGCTCCGTTCTATTTCGAAGCTAATAGATTTTCGGACATAGTTTTTTTTCGGGGGTCATTTTGGGGGTCCCCACCGGGGGGGTGGGGCCATCTGGGGGGGTCCGGGAACCGCGGAAAGTAATTTCCCCGGAATTGCGGAACTTTTTGTACAAAAAAAACCCAAAATAGTACGGCTCTGAAGGGTCTTCCGACCTGCACCCCTGGGGGAAAAAAAAAAAGAGGAGAAACGCGACCTGCGCGGGGGGCCAATTTTCATATCTCAAGATCTACCCGGCCGATCCGGCTGAAATTTTCACAGCATGTACCCCTGCCCACAGGCTCTTCACATACCAAGTTTCAGCCCGATCGGTCCACTCCTCCGCTGGCCCCAGGCCAAACAATGTCCAGATTATACACATTGCGTCAAATTTTCCCTATTCTAGGGGGAGCGCTAACGCGCTCCCCCTACCGGTAAAACTGAATTAACAGCTCCTTGACCATAAAGGCCAATTCTTCGATTCGCTCCGTTCGTTCGTCCTTCGTCTTCCCAGAACGGTCGTCCACAATTCGTTTCGGATACTGAATGCGAACGGAGGCGCCGTAACGACTCGGATGGGCATCCATACTGCCCACCAGCTGTAACAACAAATTGCGTCAAAAAATTATAACAACTAATTTGAGAGAAAATACTTATACGTATATTAAATTTAGGTAGGAAACCGATAAAATTTGCAAAGTGAAGTGGCAAGAATAAATAACTTTACTTGAGTACATCCAATTTTTTAAAAAATTGCACAAATTCTGACGGAGCTGTATCTAATTTTCGAAGACACAAATCGCTTATTTATGGCATGGTGTGAGTATGCATGTTGATCCGGGACTAACTTGTTGGCATGAAAAATAAATGTCATGTCAGTGTGTTTGAGTCATCGCAAGCTAGCACCCCGGCTCTATATATACGTAACTGGGCTTATTCTATGGACTTTTTCTTGGAGGGGGTCTTTGGTGTGGCTCCTCGGGGAGAGAGTCATTTTGATGGGGAAATTTTTAATTTTTCTAAAAACATGCTAAAAACTGCGCTATTTTTATAGTAATCTCCAAAAATAAGCGGATTTAGTGCTCAAATAGGCAAAACTCCGCTAAAAATCTCCGGCGAAGCCTGAAATTTTTTAAAAATTTGGCCTTCTGAGCAATTTTTTTAGGACAAAAGTTGGTACCAAAAGGGGCACCCACTTTTCTTGGGGGGGCTGATTTTTGAGGGGGGAGGAAGCTGGCATTTTTTTAGGGTTTTGAAAGTGGGGGGGGCAAGCCCCCCCCCTAGGGAGGGGGAAGTGGGGGGGCTTCCGAAAAGTGGGGGGGGGGCGAGCCAAAAGTAAAATATACCGAAATTTTTAGCGAAAAATTATCATTTTTAAGGTAAAAACGCAAAAAATCGCTGTTTTTAGGCTTAAAATGAGCTTATAAGTCCATAAATTAGCTAAAAATTGAGAAAATTTTTGAAAATTTGACCTCAAAAACCTAATTTTTTGACACTTTTGGGCGACCCCCAAAAAAGTGGGTGGGGGCTTGCCGAAAAGTGGGGGGGCGAAAGTGGGGGGGCTCCGAAAAGTGGAGGGGGGAACCGAAAAGTGGGGCCCCCCCCACCCCCCCCACTAAAAAAAATGCCAGGGAAGGTGTTTATGGGGCCCCCCAAGAATATGCGCTGCGTAATACGACTAACGCGAGTAAAGACAACAGAGAGACTAAAATGTAAGAAGTAAGAGTCCAAAACAGGCTCTATCTTACAGCAGCGATAGAGGGTTTTCGCGTATCTCCAGCGGGTGGATGGGTGACATCAGCGCCCAAAAATATGACAGGTTCATGGAATACTTTGGGCCTAAAAACAAGAAAATAAAGCTGCTAAACATTTTGTTCGCAATAACTGCAGATAATCCAATATAAATATGTAGTATTTTTAGAAGCTAAACAAAATGGGAACACGTAAAATGTGAAACTAGCTGAATCAAGAACCGTAGGGAGTTACCGCAAGCCAGAATTGAAGCAATCTAATTTATATACTCAGTCAATACACAAAAATGGATAAAAAGAAAAAGGGGGAAGGGTTACCGTATGCCTGGAACTAAAATATTGTTGACTCCGCCCAGCTTAACGTTAATCTTGAGACAAAGATTTGACAGTGTCTGAGCCGAAGTCTTGTTGACATTCTTAGACTGAACGCACTGAGTAGCAATTCCCAACACCGTATCACCGACACGCTTGACTTCCGCTAAAAACAGAAACTAGGAAACATAGGCAACATTCACACAATTTCACAAACAGGTAAATGGTGATAGCACAGCCCGCTTTATAACTGACAAAAAGAGATTTATGACATTGATCCCTTGTACTATTTTTTTAGAAGATTGCAGTTCTATATAGGCAAATAAAACTTTCTTTACGTACCATAAACCGGAGTTTTCCCGGGCAGTACAACAATAACTAACTGTAGTCCGGGAAACGTTGATTTCAGATATTTGAACATCGGCTCAACCTGAAACCAGAAGTAAAGGAAACAACTGCTGAAAAGTAGCAGGTCAGCATTTCTTGGTAACATTTTTTATACCAAAGCGACGAAAATACAAAATTTGTAATGAAAAGCAGCGAATTTAAAAAAAAGAAAACCAGAAAAACGGAAATAACCTGATCGGGCCCGGTGGCATATTTGCAGAAACACGGCTGTCCCAAAATTGGCATCCCAGCATCGTTTGATATTTTCTGGAGCTGCACAGTAAACTGTCTACAAAGGCAAAGAAATGCATCAGCAAACGTAAACATTTAATATCCCAAACAAACATGGTAGAAAGATAAGATAAAGCTGGACATCAATTTTTTTTCTTTGATGAACACGAGAATTTTCAATAAATTTCGCTTTAAAAATTCTAACGAGTGCCCCGGAGTTGCTTCAAAATTTTCCGCAAAACGCAATACAGAAACTCTAACTATTTTAAACCACTCTGCTGCTAAGCGCGGCGGCGGCAAGCACAAACTTTTTTAGCAGAGACAAACTGGAAAAACATAATCACTAACCTTAAATTGTCTTCACGACAAAACTGTTGAGGTGCAAAGCAAGCAATGGCCCAAATTGTGATCTCAACCCCAGTATGGAACTGCTTTCCTCGCATATCCCAGACTCCCTTGTCTGGCGTCGCCGTGGCTCGAGTCTACAAAAAACAAACAAAAAAAATGCAAAAACCAAAAAATTGCAAAAAATACAAGCAAATACACGAAAGCAGAATTAATAAGTTAAGACGTATATATCACTGAATTTGTAATTTAAGTAAACTAAGAAATCAGTTAATTTTACACTTGCATTAAAATTCAAAATCGAACAAAGCACCCAATCTGTCATAACCAATTAGGAAAATCAAAAACTTTACACAGTAATCTATGACAATTAAAACACCATTCCCACACACAAATAAATTTAATCAATGCTTCAATAATGTCAACTGTGGTTAGTCGAAATCACATACTCGACCACCGTAGAGCAACTTCGGCGGTGGAAGTACACGTCCGTAGACTTCAGCCATTGTCGTACTAATACTGATACCAAATTCTCGGGTAAAAGGATCATTGTTGAAATCGGCCTTTCTTACCTGAAATACAAGAATACACAACTTTCCAGCAAGTTGATTACAATGCACCAATGAAGTAAACGCGGCTTGGATATCAGGCAACAATTACAGAAAAATCAATTAAAACGGCCTGTCCTGAACTCACCAAGGGAAAGTCAGTCCGAAACAGGCTAGCCAATGAGGCAGCTGTTTTTTCTTTATCAATTTAATTAATAAAGCTAGATCGAGCTAATTAATAAATATAGATCGAGCTCAGTGGAAAGAAATCACATCAGATGCAACAGCTAACCAAAGGCCACCTATGTCTTTGAGGCGAAGATGATGGTGATCAAGTACAAGTAGTACAATGCTGAGAGTATGCATCAACGCTCAACGCCCACTCCACCATTGGCGAAGTTATGAGAGCCATCCACGCGATTGAAGGGAAAACGACTACTCGGTGTTCCGGGGCTGCACTGGAACGGAATGGTAAAAAGCTAATATCAGACAGGGATAAGGCCAACGGTTTCATCGCTGAATATGCCTCTGTCAGCAGACTCACTGAGTCCAAAGAAGACAGAAAACTGAAGCGAAAGCTACACCGGAAATCGAGAAAACCATGTAGCTGCTCAGTGCCAACGCTATGCTCTAATTTCACTATGACGGAATTACAGCTGGCAATTAGCCAGCTCAAGCCCAGAAAAACCCACGGACCTGACCTGGTGAACAATGAACTTCTGCAACATCTAAGCCCCCTGGCCACCGAAGTCCTGCTGAAAATAATCAATCTGTCGTGGAAATCAGGTGCTGTGCCTACGCCCTGGAGAAGAGCCTCTATCATCCCAATCCCGAAGCCTGGCAAACCCACCGATAAAGTAGACTCCTATCGGCCGATCTCTCTTACAAGCTGCCTATCCAAACTAATGGAGAGGATGGTCAAGGAAAGAATTCAGTACTGGCTGGAATCTACTCAAAAACTGGACCCCAACCAGGCTGCCTTTCGGAGCCTCAGATCGACTGAGGACCAAGTGCTCCGACTCACTCACTCCATAGTTGAAGGATTTCGCAGCAAAAGGCCTCCCAAGCGAACTGTTTTGGCCTTAATTGATTTCAGGCGAGCCTTTGATACCGTCTGGAAGCCAGCGCTCTTATGGAAACTATCCAGGCTTGGACTCCCTAAATGCACTCTTAATTGGATAAAAAGCTTTTTGAGTGACAGATTGGCCAAAGTCCAGATCAACGAATCTTGCAGCAAATGGAGAAAAATGCATCATGGTGTCCCGCAAGAAAGCTGCCTGTCGCCTCTTCTTTTCATCTGCTTTATCAATGATATTACCTCAGAGCTGCCTGCAGATGTCAACGTCTCCTTATTCGCCGATGACTTAGCTCTCTGGACCCAAAACAACGATCTGGACAACGCGGCTACCACACTGCAGCAGGCTCTTGACTCCATCTCAAGATGGACTGCCCGCTGGAAGATGAGCATCAACGTGGCCAAATCGGAGTACGTATTCTTTACCACGCATAACAAGGAAGCCAGTCGGAACCTGCAACTCACCCTCAACGGAATGAATCTGCCCCTAAACAAGACTCCAACATTCCTTGGGGTAACCTTCGACCGCTTGCTGAATTTCGGTCCACATGTCCAGAAGCTGAAGTCGAAATTATGGCCAAGACTCAAGGCGCTGTCCCGGCTTT
Source organism: Trissonchulus latispiculum (assembly GCA_030248195.1). Lineage (NCBI taxonomy): Eukaryota > Metazoa > Nematoda > Enoplea > Enoplida > Ironidae > Trissonchulus > Trissonchulus latispiculum. The sequence continues at coordinate 118,406 of JASAND010016827.1, forward strand.
CTGGGACCAACTGGGGAAGCTCCAAGGAAGATCTACGACTGGTGTACTCACTAGCGTAGATAGGGGGGGGGGGGGGGGGCCCCCGCCCCGCCATAAAATCCACGGCGCGCGCGCGGGGGGCGCGAAAAAAAAAAAAAAAAAAAAAAAGGGGGGGGGACCCCCCCCCCACAACGCCACCCCCCCCCCCCCCGGGAGGGTGTACTTAACGTATATCCGGTCCGCTATAGAATATTGTGCTGCCGCCTGGATTCCTGGAGCTGCCCCAACCCACCAGCAATCTGTAGAAAAGATCCAAAATCAAGCTGCAAGGATTATAACTGGATGCGTCAAGGCACAGAAGCACTCCACCTGGAAGCCAACCTCGTTCCGGTAATCCACAGATCAAAAGAACTGGCTGCCATAGCACGGGAACGACCGCTACGCCTACCCAACGATAATCCAAGGGCACTGCTGTGTCTCCCTGGACAGAGATACCGAAGAAACCTGGTCACTCAGAAATCGTGGGTGGAAATGGGGAAGTCCACAGCTGAATCTGCCGGACTCGAGCATCTACCTACGGAACCGCTACTTCCGGTTCACAAGATCCAACCCAGTGATAGACTGCTACCAACCGAAATAAATAGCGACCTGCCAACGCCCACAAAACGAAGTGATCCACCCAAGGCCGCACCCAGGGGGGGGGGTTCAAGGGGTCTAGACCCCCCCCCTTTTGGGATGACAAAATGGAAAATTTTTGCTATTTTTATGGCAAAAACAGCTATTTTTAAAAAATTTTCGCGCCTTCGGCGCGATAATTTATTTTTTCTAAGAAATAAACGACTAATGTACTGTTTTTGGGCAAAAATGCAAAAATTTTTTAACTTCTGGGGGACTCCGCCCCCCAGACCCCCCTTGCGTTTTACCTTGGACCACCCCCCCCTTTTCAAAATCCTGGGTGCGGGCCTGGATCCACCTGAGCAGCGCAAACGTGCTGCCATGCCAGTTCTGAACCAGCACTCCAACTCAGAAGCAAAAATTTGGACCGACGGAGCAGCCGTCGGAGGCACCTCCAACAGAGGAAGTGGCATTCTTGTGGAGTGGCAACGACTACAAGAACCAATTTCCATTTCTGTCCCTGCAGGGGCTGCCTGCAACAGCTTCAAAGCGGAACTCCTGGCGATTAGTGAAGGTCTGAATTGGGTGGCCAGAAATAAAGGGCACCTCAGACCACATGACAGAATTGTCATATTCACGGATTCACAGTCTGTCGTCCGTCTGCTAAAATCAGGAATCCGCTCCACTATCAGTCCGATTTTAGCCAATATATGGGAGATATTATGGCATCTCGAAGAGCAGCGTTGTACGATACAGTGGATCCCCGGTCACTCCAATATAGCCGGGAATGAAACAGCTGATCAACTGGCGGCGCAAGGCTCATCAATGCAACAGGAGGCTGTACCAATCGACTATGCCTCTGCAAAATCAACCATCAGGAGATTCGTCAGAAACTCCTGGCTAACTAGTTGTACCCACCAACGGACAAAAGAAATCTTCCGCCAAGATGGCCCCACTCCACCTCATCTGGAATCAGGTCTCCCCAGAAGGGACAGGGTGATCCTGAGTCAGCTCCGAACTGGAAAATCAATGTTACTGTCTGAATTCCGCCATGTGATTGACCCTGAGCAATGGCCGTCCCCGATATGCCCTGACTGCAAAGAGGAGCCTGGGACCCTCTCCCATGTGCTCCTCAATTGCCCCGCCCACGCCGTTCACCGAATCCGGCACCTAGGCATGTCCCCTGACCTGTCCTGCCTTAGACGGAATCCGGAGGCAGTCCTGGCCTACCTCCGGGGGAGCCGACTTATATAGTCCGCCGTTTATGGGAAACCAACAACGACCGCCTACCAAACAAC
>JASAND010016830.1:0-20450 GCA_030248195.1 Trissonchulus latispiculum
ACTTCATTACACATATACAAAATACAGGGGACTCTAGCTATCTAGTCAGCCGGTGGACCAAACAGAAATACATTAAAGAGAAAACAGCACACGAGGGGGGAAATAACACGTATCTAACAACACTGAAAAATTTGCTTGCAGCCGACTACTCAGTTCGAAACAAAAACGAAAGACTGAAGACTTTTAATCATTACTGTCAGACCACCATCCCCAATGTCAGCCAATCAGTGGGGACCCCTGGTTTTGAAACACCCATACCAAATTTGGGTCGGTTGAAACTTTCTAGAAGGTTCTTTTTGAGGAGGCAGCGCCGCCTAGTGGCTAAAAGACTGAACAAAACCATCTTATAAAAACCAGAAAGGTATCAGATCAAGCACGAGAATTTCGCCAACATGACTGCATATTTTTGGCACCAGTGTTGCTTAGCAGCACGATGTCTCACTTGTAAAAGGACAACAAGCTTTGAGCTGAACTGTTCCTTGAACAACTCTGCAGCCAGCCAAAATTTTGTGACTTCAAGCAAACAATTGTGGACGTTTCCTTGTTTGCAAAAGGCTATGAACTTCAGAACGAATATGCAAATTAGAAATTAGGCATTTTCGTAATAAGCAAATTAGTTAAGCCAATATTTAAGGGAGACAGTTTTCCTAGTTTTCGGTCACTTTTCATTGAATTCAACTGAATCCAAAGTGTTGACGGCGCGTTTGCAGTTTCCAAATTTCCCTTCTCCGGCGTTGGGCTTGCCTCTTTTCCCCATTTCCTATTGCACTTATTTAATCGTTTGTTGCTTGATAGATTCAATTGTGGTTTGGGAGGGATTGTGCCTAGTTGCTGGGTTGTGCGTTGGTGGGGGGAGCCTTGCCTAAAATTATGCTTAAATTTTGGATTTATTTCCATTATAAGAGGTTTCCGATTTTGTTTGTTGGAGGTGGGTGCTCGCTACGTTGGCTAGGTCATTGTTTCGTAATTTTTTCTTTTTTTCTGTTCCTGGTCTACTACCAGTCCGGTCATTTGGTTTCTTGATTCTAAGCTTGGTATGTTTTGTTGTTGATAAGGGCTTTCAAAAGAGGGGATATCTTCTGGCAATTTCCTTGTTGGCAAAAGTCTATTAACTTCGGAAGAAATACGCAAATTCGGCATTTCCGTAATATGCAAATTAGTTTAGCCAATATTTACGGGAAGGAGTTTTTGTAATTTTCGGTCACTTTTCATTGGGCCTTATCTCGCAGCGAGTTAAACGGGCTAAAAAAGTTAAAATTAACTCAATCCTTTTTGTGCACGGGATTAAAAGAGTTAAACAGTTCAATTTGACTCTCCTGCAGGGTTAAACAAGTTAAAAATTTTTAACTCTGCTCTTTTAACTCGCTCACGAAAAAGTCCATTGAATTCAATTGAACCCAAATTGGAAAAGCCGAAGCCCAGGATTCGAAGTAATGTTAGAGATTGGTTGATGGGTTGCGATGTTCTGTTTTTGATTAATATAATTGTACACGGCCATATTTTGTATTTTATTCCTGTGAAATGATGTAGTCTTCAAAATAAAATCAGTTTTGTTTGAATTTTCTTTTTAACTTCAACAACACACTGATTACGAACTTAGCAATCTCTTTACTGTTTTACTAAATTGCCATATAATGTAAAGATGATTGGAAATGTGTTGGACCCATCAACAATATTAGTTTATGATGGAACGTCTAACTCGAAACTTAATGGCAAATCACAGAGGTGAACGTCGATTGGAAAAATCATCAGCGAACAAGTTGAAAACCGTAAAATGCACTCCTGAATGGTTGACGAAATAGAACATCAGTTGGACTATTGAGTATACGACGTACATTCGAGGAATAAGGTAGTTTCATGTTGTGATGTCGAGGGAAGAGTGAAATACCACAATTGAATTTTCACAGATCTACAGAGAAATAATTCATTTTTGGGTTCACTTGTTTGCATTATTAAAATAAAGATTTCAAAACAAGTTTAATTTTCAGCACTTATTATATCATCAGTGTCCGCCGACACAACATTATCCTTTTGTTCTGTCGTGCTGTTCAAATACATGGAAGTATCACAAAGATCAAGGCCCTTGGTTTCGGGAGCAAATAAAATAGATAAAATGATGCTGAAAGATCCCACAGCCAGAAAAACAACATAACTGGCCGGCAACCAATAGTAGGAAAGATAAACAATCTGAGGCGCCAAGACGTCTCCAAGTCGACCCCAGGATGCAGCAAAGGCATTCCCACTGGCACGACAGTGCGTGGGGAAAAGTTCAGTACTGTAGAGGACCACAGCGTCCCACTGATATTCAATTAAGCATCGACCAGCTACTGAAATCCCGGTTACCGCTAAAATGATAATTATTTATCAAAACGAGGCGAAAACGGGAAACTGCACAGTCGAAATCAACTCATCACGACTATGATAATTTTAAAATGCAAACACTCAGTGTTTGAATGAAAGACTAAATGTTTTTTAGTTTCAGACTCTTCCCAGATTTTATGTAGCATGCCATAACTTTTTCAAAATTTCAGTTGTTCCAATTGTAATCATTAATTCCAAATGCTCTGCCTCACCCAACTGAGCAAACGATCCAGGTATTGATATTAAGACAGCATTGGCTAGAAGACACAGAACCACAATGCCCATGGAAATCTGATGAAGTAGTCTTCTGTTGAAGCCAGGCCAATAGCTATCAATTAGAAAAATCAGGGGTTTCATGGCTTGACTCAAAAGTCCAATCAGAGCCTGGTTGAGGAAAAAATCGCCGGCCAGTTCGCCTGAACTCATGTCCAGGCCAAAGGTGACTAAGGCACAGGCGAAGTAGAAATAGGCAGCAAGGCAACACTTTCGTCTCAAGACGGCTGATGAAAAGAGATCTCGAAATGAATGTCTTCGGCGAAGAGGTTTTTTAATTATTTCAGGATCACCGGATGCCAGCAGAGAATTCGATTTCTCGGAAGGAATGGTTTCACGATTGAAACGGGAAATTCGAAGCAGTACTGACTTGGCCTCGTCCAAACGGCCACGTTGAATCAGCCAAGTCGGGCTTTCTTGGACAAAGAATAGAGCTAAAGCAATTTTTGCAAATTTACATTGGCTTCTGCCAAAGGATGGTAAGCATGGTTGTTAATAAATATTTTAATCAGCTTGAGCTACAAAGCGTAATTTGCAGACTAGTTGAGGGCTAACAGTCTTCATGTTACAAAATGTCAAGGTATTTCTGTTCTGACGTTCAAGAAAGCGTCCTCTAAGCCTAAAGAATATCACTGCTGTTTGAACTCGTTTGGACTAGTTGCAAAACATTTCTGCTAAAAGATGCCACCTAAAATATCAAATCATAGGCAAAAATTAAGAGTTACGAAACGTTTTTAGCTTTGGTCAACAGTTTAAAGCGCCACCTACTCAGAGCCAGAACTGGCAGACAAGCGATACTGATCAACTGTGTGGCAGTTCTCCAGTTTCTAGTCAAATAAGTGATCAGTGAATATATGGCCCGCGCAGTTCCAGCTGACCAGAAGAAGGCGCACATGAACATGCGCTGATCGGCCTGAATGCTCTCCATGGTCAGGGTCTGACTGCCAATGATCACTCCACCCACAAACACAGTCGTGCTGCAGCGTACCAGGGCAATCAGAAGCCAGTCAGAAAACAGTGTCGACACGGTTGACAATATTATTGAACCTACAATAAACAAAGCTTGCACGCTTTAACGCAGACTACTAAAGAACATTGTTATTCATTTCAACACAAACATTCCTGTCTGACTGTACTGTAGATGTGAAAGCGTCCTCCAAAATATCACTACCGGTTGGGTTCGAATTCGAGCCTGCCTAAGCTTGGATCGATTGCGTCCCGGTGTACTCATCATAGGGGAAGCCAATTTAATATTAAATTATCGCCATTATGACATCATGCAGACAATTTCTTTTAGCATAATGGCAAATTGGCGACCATTTCTTTCATTAACTGACCTCCTAATCATCGGTCGAAAACCCATTTGACTCTTCTTGCGTATGAGCTGAGTTAAATTTTATCATTTCCTATGTATGAACATGTCTTGTTCAGCGTGTGAGTCAGCCTGAGCGTTTCCTTCCACTTTTGGACTGAACAGCTAGACATGAATGAATATCACATTCCGGTCAGCTATAAGAAACTGCCTGGGACCTCTATTGAATGAGGGATGGTGTTTGTCAAACTGTTTGTTAAGCTTACGTTAAAGTTACAATACATATTCATTATTGATATATCGTCTCTTGATATATCCCTCCCTACTTCCATTTCAGAAATCTACAAATACAACTAAACTAAGTCGAGTAATGCATTGTTTTGCATATGTGTATGTAATGAAGTTCAAAATAGAAATAGCAACTGCTCCTCCAGATTTGCAAATGCTCTAAAATTAACTTTAGCACAAACTTTCATTACCCAATCCAGCAATAAGGTATGATCGCTTCCTCCCAACCGTATCAATCAACTGGCCAAACGCCAGGGATCCCAAGACCAGTCCCAGCATCTGAAGGGAAGCGATCAGAGGCAGAAAGAGAGATCTATCACAGTACAGTTCCAGATCCACTGCCAGGGATCGAAACGGTTGCTGATACTGTAGATCAAGACTATCATTGCCTTCAGTACAGTTATCGTTCAGCAGAGAGCAGTCTCGATCAAAGAGACCGCCAGCGCCACAGCGCCACTCGGGAAGAACGTTCCCGAAGACAGGAAACAAAAGGTTGGGCATAAAGATGACATGAGCACAGCCGTAGACAATAAACAGAACGAAGAGCTGATAACGAGTGATTTTAAGACACATGACTGGTAGAGAAGGCACTGGGCTAATTGAGTATCAAAAGTTGGTTCTGAAATTAAACAGAACATAAAGAAAGATCTCATCACTGGTTATGTTTAAATTTAATTGACTTCAAATTTGTTAAAACATTAACTTTACCTTAGCTATAAAACATTTTATCAGCTACTTGTGAATCTAAATCCCCAATCCCTCCACTTTAATCTCTGTTTCATTTTTCAAAAGTTGCTTCAATCTTCAATTCTAGTCTGCTGTATATGAGAACGGTCTGAGTTTAGATGACCAATACTTGACAGCGACCGGAGGGTGAACCATTTATCCAATGGTTATTGTCCGATGCTAACCACCCATAGTCAGTGTATCATGAGCATCATTAAATCAGGATTTAAAGAATATTGAAACCAGGGGCGAGAGCGGGGATCAGGCCATGGCTGGCTGAACCCTAATACAGAACCTTGACCGTAAGCTCTGGCATTCAGCTAAACTCAAGGACTAACATAACTACGTAAGCACGTCGCACAGCATGTATTTAATTTAAATTTTTAAAGAAATAATTTGTTAAACATGAGACTTACCCTAAAAGGGGGAGTGTTAAAAATCAATCGTCATAACCGGAGATCCTTTGATAAGCATCTCCTACATTCGTACTGTCTTGATACTAAAAAAGTTGAACAGTTCGAAATCTCTCAAATTTCACTAATCAATTTTAAAACTACATATTTTTGCATTCGATTATTGCTGCAAAACATGACTATATATTTAGCGTTATTACCAAAAAAACCAAAGTATTAGAACTTGAAAATTTACCTTCAAGTTGCATGACAATTTGGGTTTGTTCCGGTTCAATCCAACAATATTCAAGAGGTAATGTCTGTCGTGTAATGAGCTGAATGTTAAGCTTATGCTATGCCTAGCACATATCCTTGTTAAAGCTGTAGACTAGGGAACTACGCAAGCTAGTGCCAGTTTCCACGTCAATATATTCATTGCTAAGCTACAACAAAAAAGTTGGAAAGCCTTTGCTTCAAAAATATCTGTCCCGTTCTGAAACGAGAGAGACGGCTCTCACTCAGAATAACATGATGTTAGTTAAATAGAAATTACTGCATATACAATAATATTTATTCATAAATTTCCTTAAATAATAAAAACTTATTTTTCAAGCTTCAACAGCAGTGAGATCGGCAAAGTCCAATACAGAGTTCAGTTACATAGCTGTCTGTCAAGTCCTAGATCCAGGTCCTTCGACAAACCGATATCCAGTTTCAGCATCAGTTTTTAAGCTAACTATTCGAAATAATGGCAGACAGACAACAATAAGCCAAAAGCTAAATTTCGGTGACTAGACATGACATAAAAATAGGGACTAGTACAATTTTAACAGGTGAGGATGGTAAAGCAATCTTGGTTTCCGGATTTGAGCAACATGTGTCCCGCTAAATTTAAGTTGCCCGTTAAGATGTTTTGCGTCCAGGGGCCAGTTTCATCAAAAACCGTCTCGAGTTCTCGAGTTCTCAAGTTCTCGAGTAGTCTGTTTTCCGCAACAACAACCTTTTTTCTATTAAAAATTATATGTAAAAGTATCTACGGAAAATTTTATGGTGATTTATTCACTCAATTGTACAAGTTATTGAAGTAGGAAGAAAAAATTTACGAATTTAGATTTTCAAAAATTTCTCGAGTAGGTCTCAAGTTAGCGAAATTTTCTCTGGTCGAAATCGACCAGAGAACTTGACTCGAGAACTCGAGAACTTTTTCAGCGTGACTTTCAATGCAACTTGCGGATCTCGAAAACTTCCAGCGTAGTTTAGCTACTAGACTCGAGAACATTTTTATGAAACTGGCCCCTGGTAGAATTATTGTTTTTAGCGTGTTTTTGTGTAAAATTGTTTTATTATTATTCAAAGGCAAAAACAGTGAAGCATTTGTAAATACCATTAACGTTGGTTACGATTTTTTGTAGTTGAAAATTTTAGAAAAATGGCAGATTTTCATTGTTTCAAATTGCCATTTATGAACATTTTTGCGACAAACTTTTTTAGAAGAACCAAAAAATTTTGATATTCTGCTAGTTACAAATTTTATTAATTTCGGTGTTTTACTTTACTGCTAATCTTGATCCTGCCTGACCTGTTGAATGAGAACAGTATAAATATTCGTTCACGATTACTCACCTAGTTAAAGCTCTACTTATTGATGTGAAACATTTACGAGTTTTCAAGACTACCGAGAGTTCACGAAATTTACGAGTTCAAAAAGTTTTGACCTAGATACAGATGGACAACAACTCAACATAACACTGACTGAGACATGACCTTGATCCTTAGCATTCCATGAGAAAGCGGTAAGCACCAGGGGTCTGGGTGCAGAGGCAGAGCCCCCAGAAACCGAAGACATTTTTAGAAGAATACGAAAAATTGATAGTTGGAAACATTTAAAGTTTTAACTTATACAAAGGTGAATTTTTTCCGAAATAACGTTGCGTCTTGCTTGCGTCCCATTAAAATTCCGTTGCGACCGGTCAAAAAATATTGCGTCCGAACGCACATCTGGGCACGAAAAACTCTGTTCAACCGTTCAGGATTATCACAATATTTGGTCTTAATGCCAGGGCAACAGTCAGAAATTAGTTGAAATGATACTCGCAGTTGCAATATCGTTATAGGTACGTAGCGTGCCGTTAGACGGAGTATATAATGGTTAGTCAGGTCAACCTCACGGCGAACAGTTTTGTAGAATAGCTTTCTGGAATAACATGTTGAATTACTTGTAGGTTAGTTCAGTTCACTTTGCTCGCAATTTAAAGTAATAAGCAGCAATTAGATACGCAAGCAAAAGCCTATTGAAATATCCATACAAACTCAAAATTAAAGATTTCTATGGTAGGACGCAATTCGGTTATTCATAAATTCAGTGCAATAGATTAATAACCAGTATTGAATAAGAGATTTTCAAATTAACCTAATTTGGTTACTCCGCTGTCGAGCAAGCTTCGTTAATTTTCAGACATCCTGGTTGTCCTTGACATGCGTGGGTCAGTGGTGGTTGGCCACACAATCATTGCTGACCTGGATACAACTGTACGCCCGACTGGCTTGGGGTCATGTTTATATGTTTGACCTTCGCTTCTCAGGTACTTGTCCGTATTCAGAGTTGGAAGCGGGTCGTGGGTACCCGCGGGTCGGGTCGGGTTGGGTTGGGTACGGGTCAAGTCTTTCGGCCCGCATTGACCCGCGGGTCAATCCGGGTTGAGGGGTTTCCTTAAAAATGTTGTATTTACAGACAAATTTATTGTGGGCAACAGGCTTATTTTTAAATTTGGATAAATAAATTTTCCAATTTTCACGAAGCAGAGTCTCTTTAGCAGCAAATTAATTTTTTAAACGTTTGAATCTGAGGCTCTTTTGAGACATTTTGTGTCAAATTTCTCCATTTATCGACATTTCAAATTGACCCGCCAAAACAAAAGCGGGTCGCGCCAAAGGCGGAGAGGATAGGACCCGATGTGATGCTAACTACAGAGGTTGCATTAGGTGGATCCTGACGCAGTGAACTCGCACCAGAGTCATCTGGCTAGGCGCACTGACGACCACTTTTTCCGGAGGCTCAGCTGAATCGGCTGGCGCAGCGAGCAAGATCTTCCAGGCGGGCGACTCGGGAAGTTCCCGCTGACGATCCAAAGAGAAGAATAGAATTGCTTACACTTTGCTAAGTTAGAAATAGCCTTGGCCCACTGGTTAAATAAAACCTTTGTCCCATCAAAATTAAGATGCTGGACTCGACCAGGCTGCCATGATATAAATTCTGAGCAATGCTGCTGCCATGGCAGAATGGATTTGGTCATTGTTCAGCCAGATCGAGCTACTGGAAGTGGACTTGACGACAGGCATGCTTTTGCCAGTTCTCAAATCTATTGCTGTTAACATCAGACGGCTGGGGAACGGGTGAACACCAGTATGCTTGGCTAACAGTAACAGTAACAGTAACTTTTGAGCGATAGTTAGCTTGGCAAGATCGTCATCCCAGCTGTCTACCGTACCTCCACGATCGTTGATACCGACATGAAGGAGAACAAAGCCATAATCGGATACACTGATTTTACGATGTTGAATTTCAAATGGCACTTATCACATGCGCAGCCCAGATATTAAGATGACAGAGCCAGACTCAATCTCCGAAATATGTCGGAGAAAAGAGTCAGACAGCAGCAGGCAAGTCCGCTTAGCATCCGTTGGAGAGAACAAACGGCGAGAAATCCATCCAGTCGAATCTGCCGTACTAGAACAGCGGGGGTTAGATCGAAGAGATTGCAGACTCAGACTACAAATGTTATCACCTCATTTGTCCAGTGGATAGTTTTCAACCTCGGAAGGACTGCACCTGATTCCAAGACACCGATCATTGAGGTGGCAGCACACAGTCGTTTTCGGCCCAGTGGCTCGCAGAATCTCTAAGAGGTGTGGACGCCGAGAAAACTTTTCGGCCAAAATAGAGCGAATCAGGTTTTTACGCTGATGTCTAAAGTTAGTTAAGAGAAAGATCCTACTTTTTTATTTCCACGGAAAGAAATCTAGGAATTGCACTGGCATTTTCCGTTTCCTTGGGATCATGAAGAATCTCAGCAACATCGTTTTGACCATGTTGAATTACAGAGTATGTACTCGTACAACTGAAGGCAGCTAGTGAAAATACATCTTCCCATCCGAATTGGAATCCTCCCCGTTGAGGAGAGACAGCGGATTGCTTTTGCCGCAGATGAGCTGGAATCGGCAAGACGAGCCACCCGAAACTGAATACACAACTGATCTGGTTGGGCGTCTAGAGTGACGACTGGCATCGGTTGAATGATGTCGATGATCAGATAACTTCACCTTGTATCGATCCGGATTCGCACGAGAATAACGTGACATAGCAATCGAAGCCTGAAATATAGCACAAACCTCAGGTGCTTTTAAGTGCGGTGTGTACAGAAAGTGACACATTTTGAGCCTATTAATATGGACGAACAGTGATTGTTTCGAGCGCTCATCAATGGGTGAATTTCAGCGTCCTGAACAGACAGACTAATGATCCTCCAAGGACCCGTCCAGAACCTAGCAAGTTTTGGTGTGAGGGAAACGTTTGGATCTTTATTTGAGCCCGAATGCTAAGTCACAGAAGTATAAAGATAAACTCGATTGCCAACACAAAAGTTAGGATCCTCAGGCTTTTGGTTATAATGATCATAATATTTCTTTCCCTTGTTTTGGGACTCTGCAGTTTTACACTTTTTTTACACTTTTCTAACAATTTCCCAAGCACATCTTAAACGAACTGCTAGGTCACGACAAGTCGTCCATTTCGTCGTAAGCTGACTGTTATGTATGCAAGACGCTGCTTATCTGAAGCAGAGGACCCTGTAAGCGAAACACGTAAAATGGAGGTACTCGTCCCAGTTAGTTTGCATCTGGTTAGTATACATAGAAAGCACATCAGCTGCGTGCGGTTAAAGCGCTCAACCATGCCGTTTGCTTCTCGGTGGTAACCATTAGAGCGAATCTTCTTTGTGGCCAGTATTTTGCAGACGTCTTTCAGCAAAGTGCTCTGAAAATTCAAACTCTGGTCAGATAAGATTTCCCGGAAACACCCGTGTCAACAAACGATGTGTTCAGTCAAAATTTGAGCTATCGTCTCAGCTTTCTGATCAGGTAACGCAAATACTTGCGTCCACTTGGAAAAGGCGTCCGTGGCCACGAGCACATACCGATTTCCTTTCAATGACGTAGGAAGTAGGCCTAATATATCAACTGCCAGCAGAAAAGAAGGTGCTTCAGCAATCATTGGTCGAAGCTTACAGCGAAGTTTCTTTGGAGGGTCTTTCCTACTCACACCCAGCAGCATTCTGTCGCATCCTGTTTCATATTAAGCCAATAATAGTACGCTGTAAACTCTACCATAGCCAAGATGCCCTGCAAAGACATCGTCATGGAGTCCGTCAAGACGATGAGGTCCTTGGTAGTATCGTTTGGATGCTTGTTTGCTGATTAGTGGCCTGTAGTGGATAAGTCCGTTTGTCTTAATGTGATCGTCCTTGACGCCAGCATAGTCGCTACCAATCTTCCATAGAATGTCCTTACAGTACGGATCACTTTTCTGCTCCTGTTGCAGATCCAGCCAGGTGACTTCTATCGAGGCTGCAACTAAGCAAAGACGCGACAGAGAATACGCGTTTCCGTTGCTCTTACCGGGTCGATGAGTTATTGTTAGGTGTTTGACTTGGTCCTGCAGCATTAAGGACCAGTCGGCTAAACGACTGCTTTTAGGGTTGGCATTCAAGAGCCACTTCGGTGGAGCGCAGTTTGTGACCACTTCGGTGGGTCTACCATAAACATAGTGGCGAAAATTGTTCAAGGCCTACAGCCTACAGCCTACAGACTACAGCCAACGTATCTTTGTGCCCAGCCGGTTATCGGGTTTCAGGGTTTCAAGAGGACGCAGACTATAATACTAGCAAACGCGACCAAATGGTCTTTGCTGTTCGAGTCACGCTGGCTTAGTACCGTCCCCAATCCCGTCCCGCTTGAGTCAGTGTGAAGGAAAAATTCTTCGTTGAAATCCGGGAAAGCCAGGATTGGTGCGTTGACAGGGCTAAGCTAACCGACACTCTTCCGTCCAGACAAAAAACTGATCTTTTTTCGACAGAGAATATAGAGGTTTCGCAGTGTTAGCAAAGGCCTTTACGAATAGTCGATAGTAAGTACAAAGTCCCAGAATGCTTTGCAGTTGTTTGATTGTTTTTGACAGCGGTCGTTCTGTCCGGATCAGGTTTGACCCCATTAGCACTAACGACATGCCCCAAGAAATGTACTTCCACTTTACAGTACTCACATTTATGCGTTTTTCAGTTTCAACTTACATTTGCGTAGCCTGTTAAAAACAAGCTAAGATCTTTCAAATGCTGTGAAAATGTCGTCCAGAAAACGATTATGTCATCAATGTAGACAAGGCAGTTATGCCAATTCAGTCCAGCTAAAACATGCGCCATCAACCGTTGAAAAGTGGCGAGCATTAATATTTTTGGTGGCCAGTGTAAAGTTTTCCTGTACAGCTTGTTTTAGATTTGTGTTAAGTTTGGAAATGCTTTGATTAGAGAGGTTTGGTTTGATGAAATTGCCATTCTGTTTTAGTTATTCTGATTGTTCCGAAGTCTTATTTGGTTAATTAATTAATGTCTATTCAGACACGGTTTGACAGCAACATCCGAACAACTTCAGGCTATTTTGAAAGTTTCAAAACTGATATTCTGAAGCAAGCTAATGGTTTAACTGCAAATGTAACTGAAGTAAATCAAAAGTCAGATGAACAGCAGCATCATCGAAGTGAGTGTTTATTAGGAAAAAATTGCTAACGACATTGATGAAAAATTTTCCGAATTTTTGGACAGCTTTGAGTTTTATACGTCTGGATTCGGTTGGCCCGAATTGAAAAAGGCTCGCAAACTGCCTTTGTAATTAAATGGAGCTAATAGAGACCAGTATCGCCTCCTCAACAGCGCAACTAAAAGCTGACGTTTCCAGATTGAGACAAGAACTGAAAGCCAGAAATGCAGAAAGGCATAAAGCCTGAAAATAAGAGGCTTTCGACCCTGAAACTGAAATGCAGAGTTAAATCTAAAACAGAGACAACTGCTACTTACGATAGAGATAACAGAATGCCTTGTATTAGGTAACTTTCTCAGATGAACTTAGTGACCAAGCTAAGGAACAACTTCTAGTCTCCTGCCAGGAAAGATCAAGAAAACTTTACTAAGCAAGGAGCATGCCACCTTCGATGGAGTTGTTTAGTTACTGCAAAAACGTGAAGCAGCTGACACGTATTTGCTGAGAGTTTTTGTAGATTCAAACAATACTGTTGTATCGAAGCAGATGAGTTCACTTTTTTCTCAAATGGCTGCTCCTAAGGTGGTAGTACCATACCGGGATTTTCTACGTAATTTTCCATGGATGAAGCAATCTTGAAAAAACATTGGGTAAAGCAAGTTTGGTTGGCAAGCTATCTTTGCGCAAAGTATTTATGTCAGAGAGTGCATAATTGGCTAGTTGCCATCCTGGCTTTGCGCAAGCATTTGAATTGCAATTAGCATTTGAATCTACCATATGAAAGAGTACAAATATCGCTTTAAAATGATGTGCATATCTCTTCTGTACGTGGTTTCTATCAAAAGTTACAGATGGTTTTACATATGCCTGATTTACGTTGACCGTTTGTACAAGCAAAGTAATGTAAGATCATCTTACACAAAAATTAAATCTAGTGGGTTTTAGAGGTTGTCATTGTGTTAATTATGTGTATTATTTAACAAAAACACTAATGTAGCTGATTGAATGCATAGCGAATTCCTAAAACCAAAGCAAATGTAATGAAATTGGTTAAATAAAAAATTAGATTTTTAAAGAATTAATCCAAAAAGAGGGATTTGCTCAATGGTCACTCGAAAACGCCAAGGTAGACCTCAGAAAATGGGTTAAGTTAAAGATTTCCATGATCGTGGCTACATGAATGAACGTCCAAGCCGTATTTGTATTTGTGTGTAATTAAGAACAGGGTTGCCAATTCCTAAAATATAACTAATTCCTAGGGAAACGAAAGGGAAGATTAGTTAAAATTTGCGGTATAAGGTCAGGGTATCATTAACACAAGAAGAATAACATCATAAAGTAATAAACATATTAGTCAGTTAGGTGGTCTGAATGGAAATTCCCTAACATTGCCTCCTTGTGAAAAGCGGGTGCCTTTTCATTTGGATCTTGTTATCCCCAAACGGGTAATAATCGCAATTATCTACACCTTAATGAAGAGCGGGTGCCTCTTCGCTAGGACCCAATCTTAGACAACTTATGTATTATTATCGACCACCCAAAACTTGAAGAAAAAGGTCCTAATATTATCCACAAAAACGCATAATTCCTCTCTGTTTGCAAATAACAATTTCAATTTATTGTCAAATTTAATCATATGAAGATGGTTCGTTGGTGTACTATAGTTACTATATAGAATTAACCCTAATTGGCAAACAATATGTAGTCACAAATACATTTAGACGTAGGTAGTCATGTCCAACGTTAATTGACATTAATTTCCCATTTCTAACAATTAGTTAGGTTAAGTTAGTATTAATATGAGTTGAAAATGTTAATTGGGGTTAATTAGTGTTAATTAGGTAATTATTACGTAATAATCAAAATTTTATGTGGAAACATAACATAGGCTCAATCGAAAGGCAATTCGACGCTGATTCCAAAAATGTAAATCTTATTTCTCAACTCCCAAAATTAAGAAAGTTATGGTCAAAAATGTTTTAGTAACATGTTTGTCATTTCGTAATTTTAGTATTTCAAAAAAAGGTGTAACTTAACTAAGACTTACGTAACCTTTGCGTTAAGTCCAGTCATGTTGTCTGGAAGGCTGTCCTCTCGTGAACTTTGGGCTGGCCTTTAGTCCAGCAGGAGAATTGCCTCTCGAAAAGAGAGTTAGTATACACCTTTTCTATGTCTCATTGGTTCGAAGGGGGCCTAGTTGCCTCAAACACTAATTAAATTAAAAGAAAAGAAACTAAATCTAGGTAGTTAAGTACGTAGAATTCATTAATATAATTCTTGTTTAGCTAGAACTTACGTAAAATTAACTATGTGCATATTTTTTCATCTTTTCCCATTTTATTTTCCCTTCTTCCTCTCGGCTTAGTGGAAACAAGGAGTTTCCAGTAGCGAGGAACAATTGTTGCCGAAGACAAATGACCGGCACGCTTTGTTTTCGGCCGAAGGGTCAAGCCGAATCCAAAAGTAAGAGGCCGAAAACAAGCAAATTATAAACTTTTATTAAACATGACAAAATAATTTATTCGGTCAATCCAATTTATTAGAGCCGTACCTGTCTTGTATAGGTCCAAAATGGCCAAAATTTGGTAAAATTCCGTCAATTCTTGGGCAAGTTAAGAACCTATATATTGTCTCTTGTCCCTTTGGTTGCGTTTACGTGTAAACCCAAACTTTTATAAAATTCGCCCAAGTTTCGACCCCGAAATTCATCAAAAAAGGAACCAGTTGGGGCAATATTTCCCCAACCTCATTAATCTGACCCCTCACCTGGTCTCCGGGCCGAAAAAGAGCCCGGATCTCACATGTAAAAGATAGGAAGCTTCTAGAAACTTCTAGAAGCTTCCCCCCAAAATTAAAGAAAGCCGCTTTTATTACAAGCTGTCAACGAGCGGTCCCTTGGCCCCAGATTTTCAAACTTGCAATCAGTGTTCGTTGAGACTCGGCCGTGGACGGTCGTTAAAAGTCCCCTATTCCCCGCGTGTATTGCTTCTCGTGACACTGGTGTGTCTCGGGAAAATAGCAATGCACGCCCCCCATAGGACGCACCTAAGGACCCTTTTCTGGCCCACACTGGCCAGAAAAGGAAGAGCTGAGTTAACGCACGAACACTAACAACTTGAGCGGCCACATGGACCTACTATGTCCGGCCTTATTCTACTACATAGGATAAAAATTGGGATTTTTCGTACCGTGGCCCCTTTGGCCAATTTTTATGTGCTTGTGTTTAGGCCGATTGGCCCTTTTTGTATTTTAAGGCCAAACGGCCACCGTTTTCTGAACCCAAAACTACGGCCAAGAGGCCAATATTCTGTACCTTTAGACCCTTTAACCTTGACTTGTCAACACGTTTGCATTAACAGTCAGTTTTGTGTTTTCTAGCATGATGGGCTTTCGAGCCAATTTAATTTCTTTGGCCTTTAATTTCATTATTATTTTATGATTTTAAATTCAGGACAGTTCATGTAAACCCCTCCTGTTTGACGGAGGTCTTGAGACATGTCCATTCCTTCTCTCTTTATGTTTCTAGTTCGCCAAGTCACGGCCCAAAACTATGTGTCTTTCCTAAACAAGAAAAGCTTCCTAATTTCTTTTCTCTTTCGTTGTCACTTTGTGGGTTTATTTTTGTAGATTTAACGGGATTCTGAGTGGGACTTAACCCCCCGAGTTTGAGCTAGAGAGCCCCTTAATTACAGCTCTGAAATTCATAAGTTAGTTGACAGAAGTGTTCTCCCCACAGCCGGCAACTAGGAGTTGCCGACCATGACTTTTACAAAAAGGCGTCGCACTGTTTAAAAATGCCAGTTCTGTATCATGCTTTATTTCAGCGTTAGGTCGGTTTTAAATTACCAGGTATCAAAATTGTACAGGTCATTTCAAATTAATCCTAAAACTATGAGTTAAAACTACTTTTAATTATTTAACTATTAAGCAGTTTCTGAGAGGAACGGCAGGCTTCCTCATCTTTCTGTAGTTTTCAATTAACTGTGTATTTAGTTTAACTTAATTTTGTTGCTAGTAATAATTGCCGAGCAATTATTACTCACTGGCTTTCCTTCAACTTTCTTCAAAGTTTCACCAAACTTGTGTAGCTCAATTCTTCACAAAATTTCTTTTATAAAGCAATTCTGTAGAATTGCAAAAGCCAAATTCGAGCGCAACAAAGTTTACAGTTTATAGCCAAATATGCACATAGAACTAGGGTTTGGCTAAGTAATTTGTACCTTTAATAGTTAGATATGTATTGGAAAATGTGTTGCTAGGGCGTGAATGTGTTTCTAAATTTACGTAAGGCGGTTATTCGGGTAAACCCCTCATGGAGCGTGAGGTTCCGAATCTAACCAATTTTCAGACATGCATGATTTGTATGAATCTTGAATGGTTGCTTCGTATGCTGTTCTGAGTGTCTGGCGAATGAATGTTTTGGCTAACTGATTGGCGACTCACGGAAACTCCCCTTGTACGATAGGGGTCATGAGGATTGCCACATTCGTGTAAGTGTTATTAGGAAATTGCCCAACTAATGATCTTCAGTTTTAAATTAATGTTTCTCATTCTTGCATTGGTAACTATTGTTCAACAATAATTAGTAGTTGAATCACGTTTCTCGATAATCATTCGTACATTAATTGGGTTAGTTGAATGTCTGCTAGTCATATGAATCGCAAAATTGGGATAATCCAGAATGCTATCGAATTAGCACACTGAAATAGTAACCGAAAATTGTCAGTAACAATCACTTAAATCGTAACTGTATCAAATTCAAGACCGTCAACATAAGAAGAAGTTTTAATCAGTCCGGAATGTCGCCAGTAAGGATTATCCCAAGAGCTTAATGACGGGTCGATTCCCATCGGGTGCATGGGATTTGTACATCCGAAATTATCAAGGAAGTTTCATAGTAGGCAGGAAGATTGCGTAGTTATGAATAAGTGTTTGACTGTCCGTTAACTGATCGATATTCGAAAGAATGTGTGAATGTTAGCTAGCACGAGCGAGTGTCCGCTGTCATGTCGTGTCATATGTAAATCAATTAGTTAGCCTAATTCAGAGTCACGGGGACTCCCAGAATAGGCTTCAACTACCGAGTAGTCCTCGATTCGTCCGCGTAGGTGGTCCTGTGCTCAAGGAGCGGACGAATCGCAAATAAGGACTTCGTGCTAACTTTATTTTGTAAGTATACTAGGTTTGTATGAATGGCACATATGGTAAATAATAGTACGTAAGTAACCAGAAATATATAAATGATAGCTAATAAATATAATGAGGTCGATAAGACTTAGAGATCTCCCTGAACCATCTTCTAATGAATCTCAAGAAAGTAGTAATTTTAAGAAAATGAATATCTTGTGCTTAATGTCAGTTTCGTGCAGGAAACGGGTGCTTTCCTGCTCATTAATTGCCTATAGTTCCCATTTCATGTTTAATTAATACAAGCCAAGTATCTACGGAAGAACCGTGTTGTATTTGCGATTTTCTGCACTATATAGTAGAAAATCGTCTAGAAATCGATACTTGGCTAAAATCCGTTTGTACCAAACCAATAACACACAACTGAGTCCATCCTAACCGAAAAATTGGCCTAAAAATAGGCTGTTTCCAACTGTCTTGAAATTCACAAAGTTCCAACTTTTATCTCAGAAAGCCATCCAAAGTGAGTAATAGTTGCTGGGTTTGATTCCCGCACTTGTGTCCTGTTCTAATGGGTTTTAACCCATTTGATTCAGGTTCACCGCAGACGAGTCCTGCCAAGATTCATATCGGTCTGAGCCTGATCCTGTTGTCACTGCGAAGTATTGGTCTGAAGTTGGTATCATTGGTTATCAGTAGATTTAGTTCAGAGGATTTTGATCAGATATTCGTGGCCCAGTTGCTTTATTGATTTGGAACCAGTTCAGAGAATTCAGAAGGTACATTGGAGACCGGAACTTATTGATAGAGAGTTTAAGGCAGAGACACCCCTGACACGAACCTAATCAATTCTCGGGTTGACCTACAGTTGTGCTTCTATTCAAAGAATCTAACCTGAACACTGTTCTCAACTGACTGTTGAAGTTCTCTAAAAGTTCATTTAAAATGTCTCAGATGGCTATTTTCGTCACCTTTTCCCTGGAGGCCTCTGCCTCCGTACTGTCTCTGGCTTAAGGCCTGCCGAAGAGAAGATATAGCTGATCTAAAGAAGAGAATCTATTAAACTATCATTTTAATTTATATTAATTATAATTCGGGCATCTCCTGGTAACTCCCCGCCTAGACCGACCCCTGTGTTTGTACTCTCCACCGTCCGATAGCCGCCTTAGATCTGTGGGATTCCTTGAGAGTCTTTAATACCAGATCTAAGCCCGCTCACCCATTCCCGGAACAGAAGTGTAATATCTTTAACTTTAATTAATTATCAGTTAACTGTTGACTAGCTTGATTTTGTGATTAGACGGATAAGGAAGTTAACCTATCACACACATAACTCACAAGTACGCGCTATACCTGACTGTACCCTGTAATTAATACCTGAAGAAGAGGAACCCAAAGTTAGGTCAGAGTGAAGTTTAAACCCTGTTAGTTATATTAAGAAAAGAGGAAGAAAGAAAGAACCCATAGTCGAATTACTAATAATTAGTCTTCCCGTAATACTGGTCAACCTAAAGTACTAAATTAACGAAAGAGTTGGCAACCCTGGTCAATTGTACCTTGACAGCATTTTGTTGATAAGTGTGGTGAATATCAATTGTTTAGTGCCCCTGTCTGACTATTTTATCACTATTATTGTTACTATTCCTAAAGTATATCAGAACCTGGTATTGTTTAATAAAGTATTGCTTATTCATCCAGACTTAGTTAGGGACATCCTTGCTGAGTCAGATCCTGTTGCGATCTTGCTGTTGAATCAGATCCTGTTGCGATCTTGCTGCTGAAAACGATCTTGTTGCGATCACATTGTTGGATTGAATCCTGCTGCGATCAACCTAACGACCCCTACCTAAACGAACTCACGACTACACCCCTAACAGGTTGGCCGTAGAGATCCCCGATTTTGGCAAACTACCTTTCGGGAATCTGGTACCTAAGTTTGTCTAATTAGGCAAACGTGCTGACCTTCCGTGTAAGTGAACCTATCAGCCTAATACGACCCCATCTCCTGGAATCGAATCAAATCAAGCCAATTTTTCATTTAATCCAACTCAGTTCATTACACAAATTGGTCGTGTTTTTGCAAAAACTACATTTTTTATGATAGCAGCCTACATGCTAATGCTAATGCCCTAAAAATGCTAATTTTTCGCTAAAAATTTTGGTATTTTATACTTTGGACTCGCCCCCCCCCACTTCTCGTACCTCGTTTTTCGATAGCATGCAACCGACTTCCGTAGAGTTTGGTTAGCATTATGCAGCGCAATAACCAGCCGCCAGCTTCAGATTATTTGGCAACTAGCACGTGTGGATACGACCATAGCTGTTTCCATACATGGGCAAGGTCACTCGTCTCAGGGTGTACCAGAAAGTATTTTGCGCGGTCCCCCTTCGCACAACGGGGGGGGTCGGGCGACGTGGAGAGGCGAGAGCCGTAGAACAAGCAGCAGGGATGGCGACATTTTCAAAGTATTCGCAACTATGCACACCTGCTGAATTTTCACTCGTTTTTCATTCATTTCACAGATTGTAATCTGCTTGCGAAGCTCTTCAAAACTTCCACATTTTTGTAGAAATTAAACAAGAGGACAATATTTATTAATTAGAACTTAGTTTTTCTGAATAGTTCACGTTGAATTGCACTATTTTGACATTTAGGTAGCGCTCACTTCGCTCGTGCTGCGCGGTCCCCCTGATTTTGCTTGCGCACTGCGCGGTCCCCCCTGAAATCAGGGTGTACCTGGTACACCCTCAGTACACCCCTTGCGCATGTATGGTTGTTTCACAGGAAATTTTGGTTGGGGGAGGGATAAACAAACATTGGAAATTTGATGGTCGAGATGTGATAGGGAAGGGTACTAACTGCCCCCCCGAACCTTCCCCCCCCCCCGGAAATCTGGGACCTCAGCAAATCCAAAAATAGGCGGAATTTTTTTCGTAGGAATGGTTATTTTTAGCTTAGCTTTATGTCTCGGCTTTTCGAGAACTTTTTGTGTTTCTTACATCCTTTCTATAGCCATAGGGGGAAGAAAATCCACCCCTTTTGGGGGGGGGGGGGAAAACCCACCCACCTCCTGGACCAAGGTTCATCCTATGGTGTCAGATTTGGATAATTTTGCTAAACGCAAAAAACCATTCTCTACACGATAGACTAATAAGTTTTATTG
>JASAND010016834.1:0-19471 GCA_030248195.1 Trissonchulus latispiculum
ATTACCATTAGAACACCTTCTATGCAGCAGCATAACCCAATTGATTATATTACTGCAATCAATGATACCGTTAACAAGCTTTGTTAGCAGGACAACACAAAAACAGGTCCTTGCGTGATCCTCATTTGCGTAATGATCAGTTTGTGGCTTAGTAGTACTATATTTCATCAACTAGATCACGGAATTTTTCACAGCTGTTTAATTCATCATAAGACTAATTTGAAATCATGAAATCATCACTAGACTCATATGTCAATATATTCAGCAAGGCTTAAAATAGTACACATTTTTAATTAGCTTGTTGCTCATTATTTAAGCTGGGTTCAAGATATTGGTTGACAAAGGAGAGCATCAGCCTGAGTAGCAACATAATCTAATTCGGTACATATTCACGATGTTCTTTTCAAAGTCTATGCCATCCTTTAAAAATATGCAAGACGGCATCATCTTCTAAAGAGAAGAAGCAAATTTATAAGCGTGCTGATGCATTTAATTTAGATAAACGTTAGTTGTGATTAAATTATAATTAAACTGAGGTTAACTAAAAGAATAGCAGCTGCATTAAAAACCCGCCATTATGTTTGAAACTGCCTATTAAAGTTAGTTCATTTAATTCACGGCTAAGGCTTGGCACTATCTATAATTTTAGTTAATTTAATTTCAAGTTAATTAAGCTTTAAATAAAATTAAGCAAATGCTACAGAATGGGCGTGCTGCTGCATTAAATGAGAAAGAAGAAGAAAGTCCTGCAATACTATCGTTTAACGTCAATTATGAATAAATTATACTTAAACAAAGATCAACTAAGAGAATAGCTGCTGCATTAAAAAGTAACACTACTAAATTTAGTTGATTTATTTCACATCTAAATTTTGACACTATCTAGTTAATTTAGTTAATCTAGTTCAAAGTTAATTATGCCTTTAATTAAAATTAAACAAAAGCTAAACAATGGGCGTGCTGCTGCGCCAGAACGCCCATTTTTTAGCTACTAATTATATATACGTAACTGCAAAAAAAGCAAAACTCAAAAACTTCTAAAGTATATTCCTTTCCTATGTATATGTTTCCTATGGTGGTGTCCTTTTGTGCAGTGCTGTTGTGGTGATTTTTTGAAACGCTGTAACTTTTTGGAATTTTTGGAGTTGAAAAGAGCTTTATACATCGTTTTAAAGCTTATAATCAGTACATTCACATGAGTTTAGGAAGTAGTAATATTAACAATAAATTGGCAAAAGGTGGCAAAAATTTCTGACATAAAGGCCAATTTATAGGCCACATAATGGGCAAGGTCCCTCTCCACATGGTGTACCAGAAATTATTTTGCGCGGTCCCGCTTCGCACAGCTAAGGGGGGGGCGGAGGCAAGGAAAGCCATGGGTGGCAACGTAATATTTTCAAAGTAATGGCAGGTATGCAGACCCGCCTTGAATTTGCCACTCCTCTTTTACTCATGTCGCATCCTAACGTGCCTTCGAAGGTATTTGAAGCTTCCGCGCTATTGTTAGGCAATAAATAGGAAAGCAAATTCTTTAATTAAAACTACGTAGTTTCTCTGAACTATTTCAGCATTATGAGAAGCGCTCGCTTCGCTCGTGCTGCGCGGTCCCCCTGATTTTGGTTGTGCGCTGCGCGGTCCCCCCAGAAATTAGGGTGTACCTGGTACACCCTCAGTATACCCCTTGCGCATAGGCCAAACATATGTAGACCAACTTTTTGGACATCGATTTCCCAACTAGCAAAATAAGCAAAAAATTATCAATTATTTTCTTACATATATACTGACATCTGACAGGCTGAATATAGACCAAACTATTTTTGAACGTCGATTTCTGAAAACTGTAGAATCAGCCGAAATTTCTTTTTGTGCCATGATATGAAGGACATGTGGGCCGAGGGGGATATTTTCTTGGATTTGGCTCAAAACGTCACAATATATACTCCAGAAAATCCAATGTGTGTGACACGAAATTTCGCAACTTTGTATTCAGTTTTCTCGCAACTGGAGATGTTTTAGCTCAAACCAAGAAAAATATCCCTCTGCAATAGGGCGAATTTTCATCCAGCCAAGTCACTTGAATCCATTGGGTAGTTTTTGAGAAATCAATGTTTAAAGAAAAATAATCGCAGTTTTGCTAAAATGGTCATTCGGCCAAATCTCTAGCTTTGCTTAAAGCAATGAATACCAGCTAATAGTCATTAATTAAATGTCCTATTAGACCGTGTATCGATTGAGTATGAGGAAGACAAAATTGTCTGTAAGATTTGGCAATAATTTTGAAAAACTAATTTTCTCGAAAATGACCTTTTTTGACCCCTAAAGTCGTTTTTAGCTTATAATGACTTAACCAGTAGAGAATGCTCAAAGGTTGTAAAAGCAAAAATGTTCATTTCGGCGCCCTCTTTCCAGTCATAACAACCGATCCGGTGTGGGGACTACGACTGATAGAATAATGGCAAAAATCAAAAATTTCTTAATGAATTGGAGCCTGTAAGGTCAAATTTGCACAAGCGATACCAGCATAAAAAGCACCAGCATCTCACCAACTGTAAGCGCTAGGAAGATATTTTTGGCTCATTTTGAAGCTCGTCGAAATGCCTTTGTTGTTGTTGTTGAGTTGGGTTTTCGTCATCGGTTTCCCATACACGGCGGCCATCAGATGAGGCCGCTCTCCCGGAGAAAGCCAAGAACTGCCTCCGGTTCCAATACTAAGCAGGTTAGGTTGGGGGACAGGACGAATGAGTCGTCGGAATGCCTCATGATATGCAGTTATCGTTTTTGATTTTCATTTGTCGCTTAGCAAAAGTTTCGTTCAAGAAACGGAAATTTATAAACAATTACTATAGAAAACAAAGCATGCGCGAAACTGTTAAAAATCGGGGCTAATAATCGCAAACAATTTCAAGAATTGATCAGCTAACAACACCGCAGGCACAAAAATGTTTAGTTGTGCTGTTGTAGTTGTTTTCTGGTTGGGTGCTCACTAAAAAAATCAAAATCCCGGGGGAGTCGGACGAAAAGGGGGATTCAAAGTCCCAACCCTCCCCTCCTTGGATACGCCCACGTCCGCATGCCCCGTCACAAAGACCTGGCTGCGCCACTGGTGCGTACCTAAAGTGGCTGTAGAGGCCTGTGGTGGGGTGGGGTGGGGACTTAGGCGATTTTGGGTCAAAAATTAAAATTTTCAAAAGTGGTCAAATTTGGTACCAAATGAAAGCCCGCATCGAACTAAGCAACTTTTGTCATAGAAGTGCGTACCTAAAGTGGCTGTAGAGGCCTGTGGTGGGGTGGGGTGGGGACTTAGGCGATTTTGGGTCAAAAATGAAAATTTTCAAAAGTGGTCAAATTTGGTACCAAATGAAAGCCCGCATCGAACTGAGCAATTTTTGTCATAGAAGTGCGTACCTAAAGTGGCTGTAGAGGGCTGTGGTGGGGTGGAGTGAGGACTTAGGCGATTTTGGGTCAAAAATTAAAATTTTCAAAAGTGGTCAAATTTGGTACCAAGTGAAAGCCCGCATCGAACTGAGCAATTTTTGTCATAGAAGTGCGTACCTAAAGTGGCTGTAGAGGGCTGTGGTGGGGAGGGGTGGGGACTTAGGCGATTTTGGGTCAAAAATTAAAATTTTCAAAAGTGGTCAAATTTGGTACCAAATGAAAGCCCGCATAGAACTGAGCAACTTTTGTCATAGGAGTGCGTACCTAAAGTGGCTGTAGAGGGGTGGGGTGGGGACTTAGGCGATTTTGGGTCAAAAATTAAAATTTTCAAAAGTGGTCAAATTTTGAGTCAAATGAAGGCCCGCATCGAACTGAACAACTTTCGCCATAGAACCACCCACCCAAACTTGCTGTGTCGGATTTATATACTTGCTTTCTCAACCGGAATTTAAACGACAGACATAGGCCCAACACACATATTATCCCCTTTTGTGCGGAGCATTTTTGTTACTTGTATATATATATATTAGTATTGTATATAGTTGGAGGTATGCGGAGCTCCGTTCGTCTCTATTTTCGATCGCTGGAACAGGTGCGTTCAGAGCTCCTGGCTCTGCGCCAAGGAAAACGATCGACCAGTCTGAAACTGTATTGCGTGGCGGTTGGTACTGTATCCAGTGCCGTTCTTGTCTACAAATACAAGGACCGGTTCGTTAGCTTTGCCAAAGAATGGAGTATGCCTCATCTTGCCAAGGCGGCTCGGAAGGAAATACAGGTGGGATACGTACTACGTATACAGACATAGCCGTAGATAAGGGTGGGGTGCCCGAGTGGGCGCCTCACGAAGCGACGTACGTGACCCCCTCTAAACTTTTGCTAGTGGAAAATTGCTTAAGCTCTCGCTCCCTGACTTGTCATAAATCGGCCTTCCCCAAGGGAAGACCTGTCTATATACGCCCCTGCGTATATACACAACACGTATTTTAGTTTGGGTTCGAAGACTGGCGCAAATGCTTTCCAAAGGATCAGTCACTAAGCTCGAATGTGTTTATACAACTATATAATTACGCATATATGCGACACATGAATATATATGAGCCTGTTACAAACTCTAGAATGTTCATCGTTTATATATGTTAATATACAAATTTCTTTATGTGCCTATGTGCAGTGCAATATCCAAAGGATGTTCTTACAGATTGTATATGCAATTTTCCTGTCTAAATTATTAATATTGCCCTTATTTTGCAGCATGCTCATGACGAGCCCCCCAGGCTAACATCCAGAGAGGAACGATTCATTCAGTTTGCCTCACTCCAGTTCAAGGGTCAGATCTATATGACCCCACGTGACTTTCTGGACTCTGTCACTCAGGAAGTTCCCAGAAGTGCGTCTCGTATGTATCAGCTGGGGGTTTTTGGTTGAGGGGGTGGGAACATCTGTATTTTGTAGAGATGGGGATCATAGCCTTATTGAGCATTCGGAAGGTAAAGGTAAGGTAAAGTGACCCCTGGAGAGATCTCCAACCTACAGAAGGTTATAGGGCGCCGGTGCTTATCTCCGGATTCACAGCCCGAAGCCAGGAGCGACAACTCTAATGTTGACTAAATCTGCTGAAGGGGGGCCAGCCCTTCATCAGGCATTACGCCAGAACACAGACTCTTGTTACCTTCCCACCGCAGTGGTACCCATTTAGCGACCAGTTATGGATAGACAGCTGGGTTGGCTGGAGCCCACGGCGAACCGCTACGTGCATAGTCCCTTGCTCAAGGGGATTTGCGAAAGCCTTGTGGCAGCGGGGGTTCTAACCTAGGACCGTAAGATCTTTAGTCGAACACCTTACCACTCGGCCATAGCGGCACATATTGTCATTGACTCTGTTAATATAGTTGAAGTCTTTAAAAGCGTAAATAATACAGAAAATTCTGAAGCATTCGGAATATATATACATGAAACTAATGAGCATTCAGAAGGGTTTGGAAACATTTTGTGCAACGTACACAATATTTTGCTAACGTTTAAGGGTCTTCTTCTTCGTTTTCGGCAATCGATCCAAAGATCATACATCCGGCCATCATAATATATAATATAGATGTCCGGTTTGTCGTAGGAAGGGTCCGTAGTTTTAAGGGCCTGTTTCTGTTGATGAAACTTAATGCAAATTATTTGACCTGTCGACGCAACAGTTTAATTTTAAATTTCAGTAATTTTTTCTATTTCACTTATATGTTGTATATATTATGCATGTTTTTATTTATAAGGTATATATTTTGTATATTTGATGTCTTCTTATTTTCATCTATGTAGCTCGTCTTGAACGAAAGGAATTGACAGAGGATGATGTGAATCGTCTCCTGAAAAAGACTCCGGCTCTCACTAAAGGAAGTTCTCACGTTTTCCGACTCATGGATAAAGATGGTATGTATGGAATTCTTGAATTTATTATTTGCATATTATACGTACAGTGTACTTGTGTTACTTGTCACTGGTACTGGTACTTGTGTAGTATTTAAAAATGTTAATATTTGTAAAAGCTCCTTCCACATTTGCTTTTAGGTACGTATCTGGGTTTTCTCTATGCGAAAAAAAGTGGGAGGGGGGGAGGGGAAAGTGGGGGGAGACCAAAAGTGGGGGGAAATCCAAAGTGACCTAAAAATGCCAAAAATGGGCGCTATAACTATGCTGAAAAGTGCTTAAAAATCAAGTTTGAGTACCAAAATACACCATTTTTGACCAAAAAATTCCGGCGAAGCCGGGAAAATTTTTGAAAATTTTGACCAAAAACCTTAAAATTTGTCATTTTCTGGGCACCCTATAGTAAGTGGGGGGAAGGGGTCGAGTGGAGGAGACCCAAAAAGTTGGGGGCGCGCCCCCCACCCCTCCCCCCACTAAGGAAAACCCAGCGTATATATACCCACATATTGGAGTTTTGCTTGTGTTGCATGAATTCAATTCTAGACTGAAATAATTGGATTTGTTGATGCCAAGCATTTGCTTGTTATATTATTGTTTTGAGTGTGATGAAGGAACAATGGTTTCTATAATAGGTTTTTCAGTTTTGGAAGCTGGATCAGGGTGCTATTTGAGGTGGGAAGGGAAGGTCTGAGAAATTTTGAGGGTAGAAAAGTTAACTTGAGTTTGAGAGATAGACTTTTGCCGTCTTCATATTATTCTTTTTGCTACTTTTTCATCGTCTGAATTTTGCCAATATATTGAGTTTTTCTGTATTTTAGGCATCATTTCCTACACAGAATACCTGTTTCTGCTGTGTGTTTTGACAAGTGAGACTGACACGGTTGTGTTGTTGTTACAACGCTGTAATTTGTAACTTCGCCGATAAGTTATACCAAACATGCTGCCTTACACGAGGGCTTGTTCTCAGCAGTAGTCTGTAATTCTAAAGCATACGTACCGTAACGAACTTATTTATTTTTAGAGTAGTAATTCGGAAAATTAGTTCACTGATGTTCCCGTTGAAAACCCATTTGTGTACTGATTCTGAATGGTTAAAAATCTACGAAGCTGTGCATATTTGAAAATAATGAAGTGGTTGGGGGGCAGAAGGAATCTGGTCTGACCCGATTGCACATTTGTTCAGTTTTTGCTGTTTCTAATCCGATCTAATACGATGATGGCATTTCAGCTTTTGAATGTGATGCTAGAGGAGTGTACGTAAACAATTGCGGAGTTTGCAATTTGCAACAGTTTGCATTTATTTTTTCATTTTTTTGCAGAACCGCAATCCGGCTTCCGAATTGCCTTCAACATGTTCGATATGGATGGGAATCAGAAAGTGGATAAACAGGAATTTCTGGTGGTAAGTAGAGTCGTTGTATAGTCTTGCCACTTTTGTTTTCCTTTTTCATCTTTTATTGTGTCTGTCAGTTTTTTGCCGGTGCAACTTTGTTAGTAAAATCAATTTCTTAGAATATTAGAATATCGTGGTGTCGTTACGCAATCAGTGTTGTCAGTAGCAACTATGAACCTATTTTGCACATATGTATTTAATACACGTAGTTAAATTGTTATACTGTATTTACATTTTGTATCAGTTTAAGGTTTCATTTTTGTATCTTCAAACCTTTCAATTTATCGTAGGCAACGGCTTTTTCCTATAGACAT
Source organism: Trissonchulus latispiculum (assembly GCA_030248195.1). NCBI lineage: Eukaryota > Metazoa > Nematoda > Enoplea > Enoplida > Ironidae > Trissonchulus > Trissonchulus latispiculum. The sequence continues at coordinate 7,558 of JASAND010016834.1, forward strand.
TTGAATTCAAGTTTATTTCAAAACATTTTAGCATGTACAATACAAAAGATTTCGCGTTATAGGTTTTCTACTAGTCTGCAACTATAATTTTTGTCTGTAGTTTTGTTGCAAAATTTTCTCCGTACTGCAAAGAAGCTTAACAAAGCATAGTAAATCTTTCCACATAATCTTACTAAGATTTATTTAACACTTTATCCCAAACTTTTTTGGTTTGCATGACCTATCCTTTCAATACTTTAAATAGCCGTTAGGAAATTCAGAAATGTTCTCTGATTTGGATTAAACCTTTATTTGGCATTTTCTGGATGAGGGCCTTTTTTGGTATACACTTTTGATTGAAGTTTGCTAATTTATTAGGCGTTATCTTTATTCGGGTTTATTCTGTAGGGCATGTTTTCCGAGGTGCTGATTATATTTTTGACAGAGAAAAAACAAAAAGAGACGGCATTTTAAATTTTTATTATACCGTGCTATTAATCCATAATTGAATAAAAGCTTTTGTATGAACCAACAATGATCGTACGTACAACATGTCAGTCAGAGGTAGCTATCCCACCATATTAGATACATCACAAAAAGTTAGGAATAATAACTACACCTGCACCCTGCTAAGCAAGAAAATGTTGAGTGAAAAATTTATCCACGGGTAGACCTTACTTCTACACCAAATTGGGGAGGGGAGCGATGTGTGCGGAAAATCGTTCAAAATAGCTCCATGGATTGGGGGGGGGAGTATTCGGGGGGAAAGTTTGTTGGTGTGAAAACGAGCTAGAAACGATAAACTTGGGGTCTTTAAGCCAAAACCTTGAAAATCCGTAAAAATTCAGCCAACCCGGACGGAATTGTTTGGGTCTCTTGGGAAGACGGATAGCAGTTCTTCCGCCGTTTTCATTTAGAAAATCCCGTTTTCTCCTTCCCTAAACATTCGAACAAAAAATCAGAAACTGTCAAGTTTTCAAATAAACAAGTTTTTTGTGTGTTCGTGTCCTCTAAAGTTAATAGTTTGTACTCCGGTTTGTTATTCTTTGTTAGTCAGTAGTTATGTGATTGGTGGCTGATGCTATGCAAGTATAATCGTTTCGTTAATTTCAGCTTTTATCTCATTAGCTACATAGTTTTTCATACTCCAACTAGCTTTAATAATTCTGTTATGGTGGCGTTTTCTTTACAGGACTTTCTTTTTGAACCCTGCAATATTGTAGGCTCATTTTAATGCAGGCTTTTGTAGTGGTTGTTAAACTTTTCTTGACCATCTATGCTAATTACTTAGGTTGACATAACTATATTTTTAGTTGCCTGCAATTTTAGTTTTTCTTTTTCAGGGTGAGTGAAATCTTCTAGGTTTGGCTCTTTTGGCGTGGAGTTTTTGTATTTTTTAATTTATTTTTAAGATAAACATTAGGCAAAAGTTTTTTGACAGAGCTTTTCGAACTTGGCGCAAATGTGTTCTAAGTTTTTAAGTTTTTTATTTATTTTTTGCTACTTTACATTACTGACTACTCCGAAAACCTAAAAAACCTGGATTCTACCAATTTCGTGCCGGTTTGTAGTTGGAAAGTAAAACGGGATTTGTTTATTAAAACGAGCATACTATCTTCTATCCCGTTGTTCTACTAAGAAAATATCCCATAGTTTTGGTCATGCATATTCTAAATATGTAGCCAATTCAAATTTGGAAGATTTCACAGGTCAATGAAGCAATGTCGTCCTGTAACCAGTGTAACCCTACTGTAAAGTTCAGGAAATTGTTGCATATGGGCTATTTGTGAAACCGTGACAAGATTATTCCACTGAAACCAGCATGACTATCCGTCTGCAGGATACTAATTCTTAGAAATGCTTTATTTTCAGTAGCGAAATGCTGAATAGATTGTTATAAAACATTTCCGGAATTCCAGTCGTATCCAGTTCGTTTTCTTCTGTCTGGTCTGTTCTGGGAAAATTGGGCCTAAGAAATAAGGCTAAACTTTAAGGCGAATGCAGTACAGGCACTCAAATTTCGGTTCCAAGAATGTTTGGTCAGACAGAGGTTGATATCTTTTTTCACGAAAATGGATAAGAGTTAAATTTGTTGCAGTGTGTTCTAAAATTGCTTAATAAATAACTTTAGTAAACACAATTTCGTGGAACTTTACAGCCAGTGGTGGGACGACATTGAGTTCCCGTTTAAAAGTTTTTTTAAAACGTTTTTGTCTTATAGTGTTGTCCTGCTGCTAAGCCTTATGTTAGGTCGTGTCCTTTTTGCCAAATTGTGTCGTATGTTTTTGTTGTTTTTTTATCGCAGATTCAAGGTCTGATCCTTATGCTTAGGTCCGGCGGAAAAATTGCCAAATTTGATCCTTATGTAAGTTGACAATAAAACACTGTATGTATCTATAAATTTCAACGTCAGTATAACGCTAGTTTGTTGGTAGCATTTTCTCTGTCGCTAGCCTATTTCACTATTTCTGTCATATTTACTGGGATTGCTTTTTTGCAAGTTTTCTGAAATGTGGATGCTGTTTAGCATGCCAGAAACACAAAATTTAGGTGTCAATATATAACCATCAATTTGGGTGTGTGTGACCATCGTATGCTGAAGTCTCTGAAAGTTATCATAATTGAAGTATATACTGTTCAGTTTGTTGGGGATAAATTCATGAATTTTGAATTTATCAATTAAATTTTGATCTCTCGCCCCAGCTGAGTTTTCAAGCTGTAACAATTTTTAGAATTCGAAAAATAAAAAAATTAAGAAATAAACAAATTTGCTAAAAGAAAGTGGAAGTTTTGCTGAGTTCCTTTCGCGAAGTTCGCGAGCATTGTTCACCCAAATTTTGTGTGTTGCTAGTTTCGGGATGTATTCACGAAGCGCTCTTGTAGTTGTTCTTGCTAAAATCTAGAACTGGTGAAGGTGTCTGATTCAGTTTACTGGCCGAGGCCATCATCTTCAGGCCCACGTGACGGATGGTAGGGGGGTTCGATTCCCACCTCAGTTCCAGTTTTTTTTGTCGCCAGCTCAAAGAGACAGGCTTGGCCTTTTTTTCCAACGTACACGTTGACGTGTATTACGTACAGAAGATGTTACACTATTGCTAGACTGGCATTAAATGATGTGGAATTGCAGAATTTTTCTTTGATTGAAAAATTTGAAGCCTTAGTGTTAGAAATGAAATTGTCACTTCAGCACCTGAGACCTGAAAAATTCGGGCTGCTATACTTAATGCTCACCGACTCCACTCCACCAGGGTATTTTTTAGGGATTTTTTTCAGGGGCCCGTTGCATAAAACTATCAATAGGTCAATAGGTCCAATAGGCAATAGGTAAATAGGCTGAGAGCGTTGCATAAAACTGATTTTCAATTACAATAGGCAATAGGTGAGTTTTTCCAATTTCATAGGCGATTTCAATAGGTGAGCGTTGCGCAAAACTCGAGCAATTTTAATACCTATTAAATTTCACCTATAGAAACGGTCAAATTTTCGAATTATCAAAGAAGATAATTTGTTTCCAATAATAGTTGCGTCCATGAGCATTTCAACACAATTTGCTTTTGTAAACTAAATGAAAAGTAGAAACAGAAAGTCTCATAGATGTCTAAAGACTTTTAGGCAAAACATAGAGGTAAATTTCATATGAAAAGCTAATTCAATTTAATTTTAAAATTTCACATTAAAACATGTATCTACTTGTAATATATAAAGCGCATGCAAAAATCTTGGAAAAAATTAATGAAATGTAGCTGTTGGATAACTAGCCAAAACAAACGATTTCTTGTGAAACCTATTCAGGTGCGATATTTAGTATTTCTTTGATTCTTACAATTCTATTATTTTTGTTAATATTATTCTTTTCTAGTATTATTGTTTTCTTGATGTTTCGCTTCATAAAAAATAGTTTGAAGACCTACTGCATCAATGTACATATAGCGCAATTAAACGGCAAAATGAACTATTTAATAGAGGTACCGGTTTGGTTGTCAATAGGTATGAAAAATGAGCCTATCACAAATAGTGTTTTATGCAACGCATTTTAATAGGCCCTATTGCCTATTGCTACAATTTGCCTATTGTTATTTACTTATGAAAATTGTTTTTATGCAACGGGGCCCAGGGGGGATTTTTTGCAAAAATGAGCTAAAATGGTATTTTTGGCGTATTTTGCATGGTGAAACGCAAAAAGTTCTCAAAAATCCCAGGATTTAAGCTAAAATAGCTGTTTTTACGAAAAAATCTCCGACGAAGCCTGAAAATTTTTGAAAATTTCCTTTTTGGCAAAAATTTGGGCCTTCAAGAAATCCCGGGGGGAAGCAAATATCCAGGAGTGGGCGATTTCGGGGGTGGGAGGCATTTGGGCCCCCTGCCCCCCCCCTCTTGTAAAAATACCATGCTCCACACTCCCGTTTTGTCTTGAATCTTTGGCAAAGGTGACGGTTGCAACTTTTTTTTCCGTGTTTGCCGGGTCACCACGACCGGGTGGCTGGTTTTGCTTTTTGTGATATTGTATTTTATGTAGTATAGTGAAGTTATTTTATTTTTAATTTTTCATTTTTATTTACTTGTATCTTGTATTATTGTGCTGTCTTCTATTGTAGCTGGACCATCTTAAGGATCAGACCAGTGCTCTGGTGTGGGACTATACAAATTTGCCCATTCAAAAAAGCATAGCACGTAATGTACGTATATGTGGTAGACCACTTGACTGAAGTTATCAATGTTCAACAATTAACTGTAACCTATACGTTTGAACTGATTGGCCTATATAATGAAAGCAAATGCATGGTTTTTCTAATCTGTACTAATCTATAGTGTGTATTGCTTTATGTGGGGGCAAAGTGTGACCTATATACTTTACTTACAAAAGTGTTAAGTGGCAAGTCTAACCCCGTTTTGTGTGCTATTCTAACCACTAGCTGTGGCTGTATGATCTTTATGTGCTCTTGCTATGACTGTGTACAGTTTGCGTGCTGCTTTTTCTTGCTGTCTTTCTTCTGGGCGATTCTTGGGGGGGGGACTGCCACTGAATAACCCCTATTTTAGGTGCTTTCAAGTCTATGCAAGAATTGTAACCAATTATATCCAAGGTGACGATACGAATATGCCTGAGTTTAAGTATGAGTTTTTTGCTCTTGCATTTGCTCTTGCTTACCCCCCCCTTCCGGCTTCACGAAATTGTAATGGATTTTCTCCGCTTTACACCCACCTCTCTGCAGCGTGTTATGCAGAATTTATTGAATACTAAGTGTAGTGTCTTTAAACCTTTAAAAATACTTCAAAAATACCGAACAATGGAACCCCCTTAATTGTTTTGTTAACTTTTCCTTCTATCCTTGGGATTAGACACATTACACACTCTGGCAGGCTAGGCGATTTTTCTGGGGACCTTCATTCATCCACGCCCACCACCCTGTAGTAAAAATAAGCCAGATGCTATATTTGCGAATTTGCACAAAATCACGGTTTTCGAAAATTTCGGACACACTTAGATTCACTCGATCATTGTATAACTCCTATATACCAATACCACCACCACCACCACCATTTCTATGTTGTTGTACGTACGTGTTTGTCTGTATGCATTTTCACGCTTTTTATTGACCGATTTTTAATTGGGTTGTTCTCTAAAAATAGCAATAATATCTGTAAATGCCGTCTCTTTTCAATTCAGTTTTGCTGATAATTACATGCTTCTACTTTTTCACCACTTTTATGGGGCCTGCTTTTTGGCAGTCGAACTTTGCTTGCAGCTGTTTTCTATTATCTTGTTACCTTAGCTAGGAGGTTAGCTAGCTAGCTAGCTATCTACTTAGAATTTTTTACTTACTTTTTTACTCCACTTTTTAGAGCTCAAACGGACACATTGCTTAATATATATATATATATATATATATATATATATATATATATATATATATATATATATATATATATTTGAGGTTTCCTTCTGCGGCCTTGCTCCTTAGCACAGGATTACGTATATGTGTGAAATGAACTTCTACAATTAATTAATTCGGCAGGACTTGTCTTGGTTATAAGAGGATTTGGGGAATAAAACTTCTCATAATTTCCATATCTTCGAAATTTGTGCTTGTTCTTAAAAGTATTCAATTTTTAGATGTTAGTTTAGGGCTAAATAAAACTGTATTACATGACATAACGTGTTAATATTTTATGTTTTTAGACGTAACCTCTACAATTTTTTATAAAAATTGTAGTATCTGACTTAAGACTCTGCGAGCTGGCATGTCTGTAGAAGCTATGCCCGGGCATGGCTTAATTCTTACCCTTTGTTAGAGACTAGATGGCTATTGCTTGCAGTCGAAATAAATTTTTTTGGAAACATTCTTCATTTTGCATGAATAATACGTAACCTGAGTAGGTGTAGACCAAAGTTTATGTGAAATGATTTTTATATTGTTTCGCAAAGTTTTGATTTTATTGTACTTTTAAACTCTAGGCAGTATTTCTGAATAGTTCCTCTGACTCTGCAAACACCAAAATTGGACAAATCTGGATTCATTGAATTGAATTGTGTGCCATTTATTTTATATACTTGATTATTCTGATTTTTTAATGAAATTGGAAATTTATTGTAGGAATTGTGTGAAGTTGACATTAATTTTTTAGTTCAATCGTTGAAGTTTCCAAAGTTTAGATTTTTCATAGAATCTGCCTGCGATTTTTTTGGTTTGTTTTTTTGGTTTTTACTCAATTTTTTCGGTTTTTTTTGCTCCTAATGTAGTCCCACTGTTGTCCAGCCCTGTTTTTGGTGTCTTTTTTGTGTCCGTTTTTTGTGTCTCTGTTGTCTCTTCTTTCTGTGATCCACTTTTCAGGATATGTCTCGTGCCCGAAAAGGGTCCCATTTGTTTGGGGGACCCGGCTCTGTACGTCGGAGACATCCGTCTAAAGAGGACCCGGCCTCGACCAAAGTGACCAGGACCCATTTTGAACTTGTAAGTTTGTCAGTTTTTGCCCTTAAGCTACACCGCCTCCACGGCAGCAGCGCACTTTACGTACCCTGCGGCCTAATATATATGAAATTTTCTTTTTTTTTGTCGGGGCGTTTTTTGTCATTTTTTTATGGACAACTTTGTTTCAGTTATGAACTTCTAGACAAGTTAGTTGAATAATAGTCTCTTAGGGCCTTTTCGCGCAGCTAGTTAAACAGGTTAAAAGAGTTAAAATTAACTCAATCCTTTTCGCGCACAGGGTTAAAAGAGTTAAAGAGTTCATTTTAACTCGTCTGCAGGGTTAAACGAGTTAAAAAATTTAACTCTACTCTTTTAACTCGCGCGCGAATAGGCCCTTAGATTCTGTACGCTGTAAGGATGTTACACGAGACGTACATATTCAAGATTCTTCCTATTTAACATCCTTATTCAGGAACTTACTTCCCTTTTCATGCAATATGTTTGGGTAGTAAGTTGCACTTTACCGAAATTCATGTATGACTGCACCTATCTAACATCGTCTAAAAACTATTGTACATATTGTTTACTCTCGGATTTTGCTACATAGGCCAAACTAGTGGGGAATGGAGAGCCTCTCCCACTAAAGGCGGGAGGGGGGGAAGACCAAAAGTGGGGAGAGGAGTCTCTCCTAAGAATATCGTTCATTCTAAGGTTTGAAATATTATACTGGGCTTATGCTAGGGAATTTTTCTTGGGTGGGAGCTCTTTGGGGGGGGCCGTCGGAGGGCGTGTCATTCTTGGGGGGGGCGCGAAAGTTTTTCTAAAAACATGCTAAAAAGTGCTCTATTCTTATAGTAATCTACTGAAAAAGGCGACTAGAAATTTTCAAAAATTTGGCCTTCTGAACGATTTTTTTCAGGGCAAAAGTTGTTATCAAAAGGGGCACCCACTTTTTTGGGGGGGTGGGATATTTATGAGGCCCCCCACTAGAATAAACCCACGTACAACATTTAGTTGTGGAAACCACGATAGTGAGTATTGAAAAATCCAAAAAAGCACCCACTCCCTAACGCCCATGATACTTGTTATAACCCGTTGTGCGAACTACAATTTTTCGATTGAAGTTCTGCATTTTACGTTTTTTCTACTTTTTTGGGGCGCTCCCACATGTGGATTTAAATTCAGTTGAAGACAAGATGCATAATACGCAGGTAAACGCTATTTAAATTAGGTAGCCCACATCACTATGATCAAAAATTGGACACGGACTTTTTAAAATTTTAAACTTTTTGATGTTAAAAATACACCGTTCGTTATTCATAAGCTACATCTGATTTTTAATATTCCCCACCTTGTCGTTGTTTTGCATCAATTGTTGAGATCTTACTTCAAATTACCATATACTTTCTTTTGGTGGTATTGGCTTTAACTGTTCTGAAATGTGATACTTTTAACTAAAGATGCACCGGGGCCCCGCCACTACCGGAGCCGGGGCCGGGGACTGTAAATTGGGGTCCAAATCGAAAGTTTTCCAAATGTTCCGTAAAAATTCCGATTTTGATACATTTCATAATGTATCATTATAATTTCAGATATACGTAAGCAAAACTACTACTGGTATTTTCACTTAAAACGATGGGAAAAACTAAAGATTAGTAGAAATTAAACCAAATTTTGACTTTGAGAATTCCAAAATTTTAACCAAAAATGTTAAAAATTCACAGAATTTTGCCAAGTTTTGGCCCCATTCGGGACCGGGGCCTGACTTTTGGGAAGGGGCCAGACCCCGGTGCATCTCAATTTTTAACCCGTTGTGCTAACTATATACTATTTTTTAACTAAAATTCTTCTTTTTTCTGTCTTCAATTTGGATTTCAATTCATTGATTCTATGTACCAAATATTGAGATATCGAGTTAAGTTAGTTCTTACAAGGGGGTTTGGCAGTCTTCATTTCAGAAGAGAAATGACCGTCAGTTTCTGGACTCCCCGGACCAGGACGAACTGAAATTTGGTCATAATGTGAGTAGTTGGTCAAACGTGCAATTAGTCAGAATGAAATGTCGTTTTACGCGCACGGCTTTGACCACTTCTCTGTGTGTTCGTTTGGCTAGTGAACTTTTTTCATCTTCGTCTCGGGTTTTTAAATTTTAAATTTAAAAATAAATTTTTTAGGTGATTATGACAGTCTGTTGAAATGGTGGAGCAATATAATTAAATTTAGCGTTAAAATTAAAGTCTAGCGTAAACTGAATTTGTTTGAAAGTGGGGTGGGTGAGTTCCTTCGATTATATGTGTACTTAAAATCTGGAATTGGAAACGTTTAGAAGGGAGTTGTGGGCTCTGAACAAGTTCTGACGATTTTATTTCCCTAACCAGCCAGCCTTCAGAACACGTGGTCAGCCCCCATGCATGCTGTAACTATCTTGTTCAGTTTTCTGTCATGCGTTGGCAAAGTTCTGGGGTGAAAGGGTTTTTTCTCTGTAACTGAAATAATATGAAAAAATGACATTGTCACATCTTAGCACCTGAGTTAGACTCAAAAGATTTGGGCCTCAGGTGGGATTCTATCGTGCGACTGTCGGATTTTGGCTCCGGCGTTCTGCCAATTTTCCCTTTTTTGTCGCTGATTTTTCCGTGATCTGGATTGTGCCTGTGCGATGTTTCTTCTTTCTGTATCATCCAGTTATTAGTTACTACGGTTAGGGATAATCTTATCCTTTAACAACAACCCTTTGGGCTTTTTGCCTTAGAGACTTGTTGCACACGTTAACTAAGTGTAGTTTATTCGGTTCATTACGTGCGCAGCGTGGAGAAAATGGGTTGTTTGTGCATTTTAACGAGTTAAAGGAGTAGTTCTATTATGGTCTCTGCGCAAAAAAGGTTCTTAGTTAGAATTAAATAATAAAATATTAAAAAAATTAAATTAAATAATAAAAAATGAAAGTAATAAGCAGCTAATCAAATCCTTATTCTGCCTCCTATCGTTCTAAGTAGTGAATAGCTAATTTATGCTTATTTATATGCAAGTTGGAGGGTAACTCACCAAGATTGGGAAGCTGGGCAAGATATTATGAGATAGACCAAGCTGAATGCTTAGTATATGATGCATCCAGTTCATGGAAAAGACTGACGTGGTCGAAAAGAAAGCTTAAGTAGAAAATAGTGAATTTTGCTACTTTCAGGTAGGCTTATAGGGAATTTCGGAATCCCCCCTCCGGCCCCCCGATAAAAATAATGCAAGCCGCATGACCCCCCCCCCACTTCATCCGGTTTTTCCGAGGATCTCACCGACCCTCTACCCGCCCCCTCCCATTTACTGAAGTGTCAGTAGTTATAATATCTGTCACCCTCCTTCGTAGTAACTGGTTTGAACACTGTTTGGCTTGCTGTGACGTGACATGTTATCCACCCTGCATGTCTTAGGTTATGTATATTTTGGTTGTCTTTGTTGTGTCCTCTTTTTGTTAGTTCTTTTTTACAGAATGTTATTTATACACTTGAACTGAAGCTTTAATTTTTAATTTTTTCGACTATTTATGAACGCATTAAACTTTTACCTTTTTGACTTTGCAATTCCACTTTCCGTAACCTTTCACCTGTATACGTTTTTTCTTTTCTTTTCTATATCTTTTCCCCCCTGGTTTGCTTAAAATTTTTTCATCTCAGTTCTCAAGACTATCCTTAGTTTAAAAGTTTCTGGAAATAAATTTTCGGTTTCATTTTTTCACGACAATTCGTTAGAATAACCAAACTTTACTTTCCTTGTTGTTTTCATTCATTTTCAAAGTTTGAAAAGCTCTCCTTAATATTAAATATTTTAACTGTTTTTACAGTTTTTTCCGATTGTGTTTTCTTCCAGAACTTTAGTCAAATTTGCGTGCTTAGTTTATCAATGTGAAGGCTCCTCTGCGAGTAACTAATTTGAATGTTGAAAAACATACCCAACTAACAGTTCAGTGTGAACAATTGACTACAACCTATTTGTAAAAAACGTGTTAGTAAAACTGTTTAGCGCTACCTCAATGCATATAACCTAATATATATTTTGTGGGCCCCAATGTATATAACCTAATATATATTTTGTGGGTTTAACTGTGTGCAGCACATTTGCAATCATCCCTTTTGCAGTTTGCACAGAATGGAGTGCTGAGTATTAATTTTTGGCATATACTTAATTTTAATTTTAGTTAATTGCATTCTTAATTACTACTGTAATTTAATTATTACGTAATTTTAATCTCATTTCTAGTTGGAACATATTTTTGGCCGACGAAAGAAGAAACTGAATAAAAAGAAAGAAGAGGAAGCTCAACAGGAAACTGCCGAAAATCCGGACAATTCAAATGCGGTGGCTGGCGGATCTCAGAAAATTTCCGGAACCGAAATTGTCTCCGGTCCGGGCCCAGTTCCGGTTATTCCGGAAAAAACTCCCCAGCAGGAAATTTGGGAAGTAGGTGTTTCTTTAGGGTTTGCGATACGTATATGTTTTCTTATTAAGATTTTCAAAGATAGTTTAGTCTTAGTAGTTGGCTGTCATTCCTCCCTCGAATAAAAATAAACGAAAAGTTATTTTTATATTCTTAGTAATATTGGAGAAGATTTGAATTTGTACTTCTCTGAAAAATTTCAGAACTAACACACCTAGTTACTCTTGTGTCTGCAATAAATTATTAGTGTTTTTATTTTTACTTGCTCTCGTTATTTAAAATCTATACCTAGTTTTTTGAGAAGAGTTTGTTGCCTGGGTTTATTCTGGGGGTTTTTTTCTTGGGGGAAGGGCGATTTTGCGGAGGGTGTCGTTTGTGGGAAGCCCACCCCCCCTAGAATAGGCCCAGGTTTAGTATTAAACTAGCCCTACCTTGGTTAGGAATTTGAAAATACTGTCTTATTTTTGACACTGGCAGAGTTTTTGAGAAGGGGGTTCATTTATTTTTTATACAGTTCCAATTTTAGCTTTATTGAATAGTAGGAGGAGGTACATATACTATACTGTATGCCTATATTTTAGTTTAAATAATCTAA